>MASP02000017.1:0-19092 GCA_001693025.2 Colletotrichum lindemuthianum | reverse complement strand
AGGCTCTAGCTTTTTTTATATACTTATTCTGTAAGTAGTTATTATTTACCTTTCTTTTCTATTTTATGCTAGAGCCTATAGAGTAGCCTATATTCTAATTAATATAATTAATTACTACAAAATCATTAGGAACTTAGGTAACTTACTGTAACCTAAAGATAATAATATCTTAAAGTTTCTATATACTAACTTATTAGTAAAGGAAATTCTTTTAGTATCTTATTAAATAAAAAGATAGTAGAGTATTCCTTACTATCCCACTAATATTATTATCATTATTATTATTATTTTTAGGTAAATAATCTAGAGAAATAAAAAATAAAACAATTAGAGATAAATATCTATAGTATAGTCTATACGCAAATACTCCTTCCTGAAAAAAAGTAATAATTTAAATTATATTCTGAAATTTATTATAAAGTATATTTATATATATTAAAAGATTATATAATTTAAATAATATTAGTTTTATATTTTTATTCTTTAAAATAGTTAAGATTTTAATATTTTAATATTTACTAATTCACTTCTTCCCTTTCAAGATAGTTACAAAAAATATTCACTACTTCTACTTAATATATTAATATATAAACCTCATAATAACAATATTACTAATATTACCACTCAGTAGTATAAGTTTACTTATTATTCTTATTTTAATTTAACTAATTAAATATTACTTACAGATAGCTTACTAAAAAGAATAATATAAATATAATACTACTACTACAGCTAAACAGACTACAGTAAAAACCTCAACTTTAGCTACCTTAGCTACTAATAAGAATCCTACTACTTAGAAAGCCTTAGTAGCTTAGAAAACCTTACCTAGAAAGACTTCAGCTAGAAAATCTATCTAGTAAAAGCTATATAAATACTATCCTAATAGTAAGTTTATTCTTAATTACTACAAATAATTACTACAAATCTAATTATCTATAATTATAATTATTTAGGAAATTTATCACTACTAATATAATACTAAGCTTTTAATTCCTAAAACTTCCTTCTAATATTGTGAGAATAGCTACAGTATCTATTCTGCCGTGTGGCCGTTCTGGCTTATATAAGGCCTAACCGGCCTATTTATATATATTCGAGCGTTCCATTCTAGGTTAAATAGATCATACCTTTAAATAACCTACATTCAGACCGTATACTATGCTATTTGTTCATCATAGTTATAAGTCTAGATTTGTTTAATTATCCCCTGAACTCCTATTGATTATTTTAGTATAAAGAAATAAATACTTTTTCAGATCTATTATAACTATTCTAATATAGTATTTTCGACTGCTAGTAGCCTTGACACTAAAATTAAGCTATCTAATAATACTGATTTTAACTAGTAGTATATTACTCTTCGATTTTATATAACTAGCTGAGATATTTAGAAGTACCTCGATCTAGATATTATACTAACTATCGATATTATGAAACTACTTAATCTACTAAGTTTCAACATTTAGCTAACTACAGAAAATACTATTTAAGAAACTAAAAACTTAGATCTATATATAGTTGAGACTATAGGTATTTTTAACTGCTATTCTGCAGATTTTAAACTTTAAGTAGTTTGCAAATCTAACTGTAAGGATATTAAAAAATACTATAATATAATTTAGATATAGGTGTGAAGGGCTGGCCCCCGACCAGGGGGCGTAGCGTTGCAGCCAATAACGTCTCGGCCTTCAGTACCTGTATGCGCGCGCGGGCGCATACGAACAGTACTACCAATTAAGCTATCTCGTCAAAAGGTACGTAACAACAAGTTGTTCACTTGTTGTCTGGCTGCACTTAAGTAGGGTGTTCCGTAGCATGTTCCATACGGGGCTGGCCCGTAACAATAGGTGGATATAACTATTAATAATAATCTTCTTACGCTAGCTTGAATAGAACTTCTTAATAATGATAATATGTCTCTTTAAGTACTTCTTAAAGTTTTGAAATGTTAATATACCCAGAATAAGTTAGTTACATAATAGAGAGTCTGAGTGGAATATAAGAGAATCCTGGAAAAAGCTAATTTAAATATCTCTACTTCAGTTTAGTATAATAAGTGGTATACAATTTACCTTTAAGTAGTTATATTCAATATTCCTAAGATTAAAGGTATACTTGCAGTTAAAGAGTAGCTTCAAACATTCAGCTACTATATTATATCCAGTTAAGCTTCTAGATATTACTAGAAGGTAATAGAGAATAAGATTCTCAACCTACTGATTATTAGTCTAGCCTGATATAGAGAGATTTTTGCCTCCCTAATATATATTAATAAAAATTTAGTTAAGAGCTAAGCTAAAATACTGTTTATATTAGCTACTCTTATAGAGAGATTAGATAATATAATTTAATTGAAACTGAAATATTTATATAACTAGAGATAGTATCTATATCTACCTGAGAATTATAGATATATTAAGTATACTATTACTAATACTTACAGTTAATTTCTTAATATTTATATATTACTTACTACTTAAAATATAGTAATTAATACAATTAATAACTCTAAATTATATAGACTCTACTAGAAATTAATTTAAAAGAAATAACTTAATAATAAGGATTATATAGCTAAAACTAAAAAGCTATCCTCAGATAATTCTAAAGCTAAAATAACTTTCTCAGGCAGTAAATCTAGTGGAAGTAATTAGTATCCTTCAAACTTAATATATATTAGTATTAATCCCTCTCTTCTCAAACAGTTAAATACTAATATACCTCTAAGTGTTTTTTTTACTACTTAAGGATCTTACTTACTTTCAGTAAGTATAGTTTTTAATAGTTATAGAGTAGTTTATATTACTAATTCTATAATACTATTTAAAGAGGGATCTTTTAAGTTAAGTTAGGAGATAGATATAGTTTAGTATAGTTTAGTTAACGTTCTAATTATTAGATAAGGTAAGTATATAATTTAGAATATTCTCAACAGTCTAAAGGGGAAGAATATACTTAATTTAACGTTAGATAATATTACCTATATTAAAAACTTTCATACTAACGTTATTTTAAAAGCTCTACTCCTCAAAAAGATTAAAATCTAGTATATAGAATTTAACTATATATTTAGATATAAGCTACCTAACTACTCTATTATAATAAGATAGTTACTTAGAAAATATAACCTTATCTTTCTTGAATATAAGCTACTTTCTAACTACTTAACAGTCTATTTAAGTATTTCTAGTATAGTCTCAAAGTTACCTTATATTCTACTATTATAATTTTAATCTTCAGTATCTCTACTGGATAATAAGTCTAATAATACTCTAACTTAATATCTTCACGCAGGCTACTTTAACTTTAATACTCTCAAGCGTCTAATATTTAACACTTAGGGGGTGAAAATTACAAACCTAAGGTAATTAGACTGTTTATACTGTATAGAAACTTATTCTCAATAAGTTATTTCTAGATAACTATCTAAATCACGTTTAGTTTACCTATTTTACAGAATCTCCTGGGATTTATTTAACTTTCCTAGGATATATATAGGTAATTTATAGGTATTTGTTATTAAGAATAAGTTCTCAGGCTTACTCTTTATATTTACTTTTATAGATAAAACTTATAACTTAGTTTATTGAGTGATTATAATATTCGAAAAAGAAATTAAATACTCAAGAAATCTCTTAATTTGTAAGATTCACTAGGATATTAAGTAAGCTATAATAATAATTAATAGCAAAATAGGTTATTAAATTTAGATAAAAAAGTAAGATATTGATTTTAAGCTATCTCCCTTATATATAAAAGAACTAGTTAGAGTAAGTAAGTATATAGGAAAAGAACTAATAATTTAAAATATTAAGATACAAGAAGCTATAAGATTACTATCTGAACTGTAGGTGGAAGTAATTTAAACGGCAGTAATATTATATAATATATCTCTAAACACTTAAAATAACTGGAAGTTACAATATAAGGTTAAAGAAGCTTAGTTTAGATAGTATTTTTATTAGTAGGTTCTGGAATATACTCTAAATTTATATTAAGACTTACATCCCTATTAGGGATAAATCTATACCTATAAATATTAAGTATACCTACTTAAGAAATACTATAAATAAGGTATTTTGAAAAGGTTATTTAAGGTTAAACTAAGGGGATATATTAGATATTTAGTGGGATATATTCTAAATACCTATAATCTCTATAGGATCTAGATCTTCTATTTTTATAAGGTTATTATTATCTAGAATATTAAATTTAATAAGAAAAGATTCTATTTAAAATATAACTTATATAAAGTGCTTACTAAAAAAGTTATAAAACTCCTAGTTAAGTTAATTACTAAGGAGGAATAAGATCCTATTCTTAGGGTATTTAGAGAGTTTAAACTAGAAAGAATATCTACTGAAGGATCCTCTCTTCTACTAGTAGTTTCTATAATACTAGAGGCAGCCTAAAATATTAAGTTAAGCTCTAGCTTAGTCTTAAAGACTAATAAGAGAGGTTTAATAATATCTAAACTAACTTCTAAACTAACAGGATCGGTATAGACGCCTAAAAATTAGGATTTAGAAAGTATACTAACAGCTAGAAAACTAAATAGTATACTTAAAATATAGAATCTAGCTAACTAAGAGGATAAATCCACTTTAAATTAAGAGGATAGAGGTAATTATATTAAGACCCTAGTTTAGCTAACTTAAGGCAGACTAAAGTGTAGCTTTCTACTTTAGAATCCTGAGATTTTAATAGTTTAGAAGTTAGACTAATAATATAGAAGTAGATAATAATAGTAACTTAAGCTTAAAATTAATATTAATAACTATATAACACTCTTAAAAGAATATAATAATAATATTTTATATTTTATAGAGTGTGAATAGGATAGTTTCGCTAGTATCTATCTACCTAATTAGTAATAGGAGCTTAATAATGATAGTCTCAGTTTTTTAATAGTTTTCCTTATTATTTAAAATATAGCTCTAAAAAAGAAGAATCTAGCTATATAGATTTAAATATATCTTAACTAATTAGTAGTATCTCTTAAGACCTAGAAGGATATTACTAACCTATTAGAACCCCTCTGAATATCTTTCATTAAAGTAGTAAGAACTGAAATCATAAAGTTAAAGGAAAAAAGCATCTGGCGAGAAATAGATCGCTAGGATATAAAATTAAAGCTTCTACCTTTAAAGTGGGTTTTTACCTATAAGATAGATACTACAGTTTCCTAGAATAATATAGAGTGAGGATTTATATATATAGAGATATATAACTAGTTGATTTGCTGTAAACTATATATATAGTGATACTAACTATTTAAACCTTTCGAGTAGCTATAGTAATTATAGTATAATTTAACCTTAACGTCCTTTAGTTTAATATTATTAATATATTTCTTAATACTATAAGGAATCTAAATAGCTTTCTAATAATAGTTAAACTACCTAATAGATTTAAGGTGGCAGGGAGGTGCATAAAGCTTAAATAAGCTCTTTATAGGCTTTAAGATATATCCCTCCTGTAGTATAAAGTCTTCTGTGTTATACTAAAGTCTCTGGATCTTATTCTTTACCTAGAGGAGCTTTATCTATTTAAAAACTAGAGTTTAACTATTTATATCCTCTTTTATGTGGATAATATTCTTCTCTTATATTATAAAGCGGCCGAAAAGGAAGTATTTAATATTATTACTAGTATGAAGTAAGTATATAAGTTAAAAGAATAGAGTTTAGTAGAGTATTTTCTGGGAGTTTGGGTGGTTAGAGATTATAAGTGTTGGAAGATTTACTTAGTTTATAATATATATATTACTAAAATTACTGAATATTTCAAACTTAAATATAGACTAATATTAATAATACTACTTCTAATAGTATCTTTTGTTGTTAATTTGGGTTAAGTAATACTAAAAGAAATTTATATATATTGGACTAAGGTTAGTTTAAGTCTCTATATATTAATTATAGTATGACTGGATATTTTATATATTTACTTTCTCCTATTAAGATATTTTATAAATCCTTCTTAAATATATTAAGAGACTGTAGACTATATAATTTAGTATCTCTATAGGATAAGATTCTTAGTATTTCAGTTTGGAAGCTTGGGGGGTGTAGATAAGATATTTTAGATATTCTTGATTGCTGGAGATATTTTTTTATAAATAATAAAGATACTTAAAGATTAAGTTATAGCTATATTATTACTCTATTTAGAGGATTAATCTAATGGAAGGCTGCTTGATAAAATATTATTATAATATTAACTACTGAGGTAGAACTTCTCAATCTTAAATATATTTTAAAAGAGGTTATAGTTCTGAAGAGACTGTTTTGAGATATAGAGTTGGATCTTGGAGATATTTAGAGAGTCTATTATGATAATTACTAAACTATCAGACTGGTAGTTTTGGATAGTGAGTGCCTATCTACTAGGTTTTAATATATAGATATTCAATAAATATAACTATATTAAGAATACTTAAAAGGGAGTTTTAGGGTTATTTATATACTTACAGATATAATATTAGTGGATAGACTTATAAAAAACTTAACTTGAGTGAAGTTTAAATAATTTAGAGTATTTCTTAACCTGATAGATTTTTAATTAATATTATTAAGATTATTTAAGTTAGGCTACCTAGTCTCCTAAAAGCTAGAACTTAAATAATAATAAATAAAATCCTAATTCTCAGAGGATAATTTTAGTAGTATTAATATAGAGTGTGAGTAAATAGTGGAATTTATCTATTCTCTTGTGGGGAATAAAGGTTTCTAGTTAAGTTTATATCTAACTTAAGAGAGACTATTTAAACTTATTATTCTGGGATAAAGCCTAAGCTGCAGTAACTAGTATATAGAAATTAAGCTGAAGAGGTGTTAAAAATGCATTTAATTCTGCTGGAACTGA
The DNA here is from genome assembly GCA_001693025.2 of Colletotrichum lindemuthianum. Taxonomy (NCBI): domain Eukaryota; kingdom Fungi; phylum Ascomycota; class Sordariomycetes; order Glomerellales; family Glomerellaceae; genus Colletotrichum; species Colletotrichum lindemuthianum. The sequence goes on along the minus strand of MASP02000017.1, from coordinate 12,222 downwards.
GGTTAGTATCTGATAGTTCTAGCTTAAAGTAAGGAAGTATCTAATAGAGTTAAAAGTTAAACTACTAAGATAACCTCTAAAACTATTAGTAACTAGCTGAAAGATAGAGTTCTAGCTAAAAGGTGACTTAGTTATATTTATAGTTAGGCTAGAGATCGGGTTAACTGTAGGTAGTTAAATAGGTAGTAAAGATAATAATATTTTAGTAATAATATTCTTTAGAGTAACTAGTATCTAAATAACGGAACCAGGAATATTTTTATTCTTAATAAAAGCTGATTTGAATTCTTTCTGTTAGTTTAAATATAGTTTAAGTTAGATTATAACTTTTATATTACTAACTTACTTACTTTTTATCTATAAGAATTAGCTTTAAGTTAGTAATTTATAATAAACTACTTACAAGATTATTATTAGATATTTTAATAATTTTCATATAGTATTTAAATATATTATAAGTCTTTTAGGATATAGAGATATAGATTTTTTAGGATCTATTTATATACTGGAAATAATACTTAGTTGGTATATTACTACTTCTAATTTTAATTAAATAGAGATAGAAACTATAATTAAAAATAAAACTTAAAATATAAATAGTATAGAAAATAATTTAGAGAGACTAAGTCTCTCTGATTATCTTATTTTCAACTAAGTGACTTTTATGTTCCTCTGAAGTCTTAATTTTTAACTTACCTTTCTTAATAAGTGTAGATTTCTTAGAATTAGTAAACTTATTAAGGTTAGCTAATTAATATTATATACTCTTAAGCTGGTATTTTAGATTCTTAATCTCGGAAGATACTTCTTAATCCTTAATCTAAGCGGACTTCCTTATGGATATTAGTATATTCTTATAATATTTCTTTAGGTATTTAATAACTTCTTTAATTTTATTCTCTTTCTCTTTTTTAGGTTATTTAATTTTATCATTATCCTTTTTAATAAGTTTAGAATTTTTATTTTTATTCTTAACTGATAGATTACTTATAAAGTTATCTTCCTTATTATTAGTAGGAGGGGTAATAATTTATATTTTCTTAGGATAACTATAGTAATATTTAATAATAGTGGGAGTAGCTAACTTCTTAATAGAGGTAGCTAACTTCTAAATAATAGTATCCTTAATGTTATTAGATTTAAGTATATTAGGTAACTTAGATATAGAAAAACTAAGTAAAGATTCTTAGAGATTAGGAAACTTAGTAAAATATATTTTAATAAAAGTTTTCAGTTAGAGAACCTTAATCTCAGACTGTTACTTAATAGTAAAATATATTTTAAAGGGATATGAATACTCTATATTACTAACTTACTTTTAAATTATATAAATAGACTGAATCCTAATAAAATTTGTAAGTTTAATAATAGAATTTATTATTATATTTATAAGAAATAAAGAGTTAGTATCAGTAAAATAAATAAATAAACTAAGTAGTTACTAGATATAGTATATTTCCTTGAGAGAATAAAGAATTAGTTCTTAAGTTCCGGATATATTATTAGGAGTGAGGGAATGATGAAAATAACGAAAAATACCTATTATAAGGTTAAGTTCTGTTTATTAAAGAGATGTAAGGTTAGTATTAGAGAGTATCTCTTTTAATAAAGGAATTTACTAGGTAAGAATAGGAACAGGCTGATTAAAAACTATAGTATCTAGAATAAAGTATGATAGAATTATATTATCAACTTTAGTAACAGTGTTATAAATTACTTCAGTCTAAATTAAGTATTAGTAATAATTAAAATAATTTATATAAAATAATATATAAAATCTATAATAGTAATACTTACAGCTAATAAATATAATAATAGTTAAGATTATTAGTTAAGAAAATAAGAAAGTTTAGTGAGTGTAAATAAAGCTGAAATTTATAATACTTATATAGCTAAGATTATATAATCTCAGAAGGAACTAATACGTTACTCCTACTGAATATTAATAACGACTATATTAAAGATAAATATTATAATAGGTTAGTTAAGAAATATTATTTCTTTTGTTTTAATATTTAAAAAACAACTTTTAATATATATTTACAGTATTTTATTTATTATAAATATGCTATTTAGAGTTTAAAGTATAAGATTTCATCTAGTGGTTATTTTGCTGGGGGGGTGTGTGAGAATAACTATAATATCTATTCTGCCGTGTGGCCGTTCTAGCTTATATAAAGCCTAACTAGCCTATTTATACGTATTTGAGTGTTCTATTCTAGGTTAAATAGATTATACCTTTCAATAACCTACATTCAGACTGTATACTATACCATTTATTCATCACAAATATTTTATTAGGAAATTAATAATATAAATTTCTAGTAAAAAAGATCTCTATTACTAATTATTAACTATTAATACTTTTTAAGAAGTAGCTAAGTAATATCTTATAAAAATATTTAAATATAAGTAATATTACTAAATTACCTATTACTTTCTATTTTACTTACTTTTTTCTAGTAACTAACTTAGCAGCTATATATATAAAGTAAATCACAATTATATAGAAAAATATTATCTTTACCTACTAATTTCTATATACTACTAATAACCTAGACCCTAATCCTTTTACCTATATACTAGTTTACCTAGTTATTCCCTATTCCCTATCACCTAAACTTAATACTAATAGCTACTTAGCTAAAGAACAGTTTAACCTTCATTATCACTAGAGTATACTACTATAGCAACAAAAAAGGCATATAAGATACAGAAGTAAAAGGGAATTATTAATAGTCAGACTATCTATAGTAATAAAAATAATAAAGAAAATTAAAATAAGAAATGATAGTAATGATTAACTTAAGAGAAATAATCAATTACTACAAATAATTACTACAAGTAATAGTAATAACATATTTATTTATCTTAATTTTTATAAATAAATAAGAAAATTAAATTTAGTTATTTACCTTTCTTATAATACTTCTAAATAGTTTTTTTAGGTACCTATAACTACCTATTACCTAAAATTATGTTATTTTAGGTACCTACAGCTAGCTATAGGTAATACTATAAATACTTAAAATCTTATAGACTATTTAGGCTAGACCTATAGGTAAAGTAATTACCTAACCTATTTTTTAGGTAACCCACAGGTACCTATAGGTTAGGTAATTACAAGCCTACTAGACTATATATAGGTTATACTACTCAGTATATTACTAAACTATTAAATCTAATTTATACTAATATTTGTAGCTTATTCTACTAGTCTAGTTACTCTAGTAAATACTACTAAGTAATATTCTTGTATATAATTACCTACTTCTCCTAAGTTTATATACTAAAATATAAATCTAAATTCTCTACTATTCTGAAAAAGTTCCTTACTATCTACAAGTATTCTGAATACTGCTACTAGTTTCTCTATATAGATAAAGCTAGTAAGAATACCTCAGATAATATATTTTACTACTACTAGTTATATAGTATTCTCTTCTAGCTAATACTTACTAAATAATATTAATCAAATAGTTTTATAGAATATCTAAATTGTATTCTAAAGGAAAGAATCCTCACTCTCCTACTGAAATAGGCTATAGCTGAGAGGGCCTATCTGGACTAAAACCAACTAACCACCCCCAGCCATAAAACCTGAGAGAAGCAAAAACAGATAGAAAATATTAGAAAAATATTTTAAAAGCGTAGAATTGCATTCGCAGATCTACAGTCTAAAAGCTAAGCTGATCTGAATAGTAGGTCTTAGATTCTGGAGAGAAGAGAAGTTAATTCTTTCTATCTGTCTGTAACGAATCTGGCTATTTATACTTGGGAGGCTACTTATATTATATAAATAAGCTTATTTACAGGCTTAACTTTATTATAATCCTCCCCTTAAGTTTATTCTAAGCTTCTATATAATAAGCTGAACTAAAATAAAAGAAATCTATCTATAATATTATAATTCTCTCTAACTAGAATATAGTAGTTACTAGTAATCCTTCTATATATAGTAACTTTTAAGATAATATTAATTATTATAATCCTTTTCCTATTAATCCTATTTAAGACCCTATATAAAGTGAGACTATTTTTTTAAGCTTCAGAATAAGAAAAAGAATAATTAGCAGATCCTTAAGGAATATTCTGTAAAATTTATTATTACTAATCTATATATTAACTTATAAATTAGTCTCTCAGATAATATCTAATAGATATAAAGTCTGTTTTAGCTGGGTAACTAAAATGTAGTAGTAGTAAATATCCTATAGAGACTAATATTTTTAACAGCTAGCTAATAACTAGTTATATAGATTATATTAGTTATCTGGAAGAACTATATTACTAGACCCTTATATTATACCTTAGAGTAATACTTACGGTTTTGTCAGATTTATAAATATCTTTCCCCAGTATATAATAAAGTTTTAAAGTTATTTATAATTTAGGTATTCTAAGTTTCAGTAGCTAGATATTAAGTGATACTAAAGTCCTATTAACTTCTATCGTATCTAGGGAGCTTAAGTATAATATACTAGTTATTTTCTTTGCGGATTAGGTCTATAAATCTTTAATAGATATCTAAGAAGTAATTATTATAAAGTCTGGTGCTAGATATTTACTGTAACTCTAGTAATATTATTTTATAGTTACTAGATAGGAAGGTAGATTACTATAAACTATTTAGTAAGGTCTGAATATTTTACTGATAGCTAACTACTATCTATAGGTAAGAAGGTAATTCCTATTTCTATATTATTAGAGGTCTTTAGTATACTAAAAGCTTTCTCTAGGATTAAGAACCCTATTATAAATATAAGCTTGAGACTATTCCACAGCTCTAAAGCTATACATATATCTATCTGATTACTATTTAGTTAGGATTACTTAGGTATTAGCTCTCAGGATCTGAAGAATATCTTTAGATATACTTATACCTCTATAGAACTCTAGTAGGTTATTAACCTCTTTAACGAAATTATTATTACTATTTAGTTCCTATAGAGAATCTGAATAAAATATAAAGTTACTAAGCTGATTTACAGTAAGGTTAACCTAATAGTTCCCACTATAATAGTATAAGAAAACTATAATATTAGTGTTAAAGAGTTAACACCTCTAGTAATTATTAATATTATATCCAGCGTTGTAAATACTACTATTAATAGGTATATTTACTTATATATTCTAAGGGAACTTATTATTAATATAAAATAAGCTAGCTGACTCTATTTGCAGACTTATTCTAAGTAGAGTAATAAGTTTAAAGTTATCTAGATATCCCTCTAGTTAAAAAGTTCCCTCTATATTATAGAGTAATATATACTACTTAACTTCTTTCTGTAAATTATTACCTCTTAGGTAGTTTAGATTTAGGTTTCCTCTATAGTAGCTAATAAAATAGTTTGCTGAAGTTTAACTATCTCTATATTAGTTTATAGTTATAAATAGTTTTTACTAGTTTAATATTAGCTTTTAACTATATTTTAGAACTGGGAATATTAGTTTAGATAGATCTATATTAATAAAATAAGGTTTTCTTCCTACTTATAGTCTATAGGAATTAGAGTAGTAGTAAGGTAAGTTTTAATAGTATAAACTCTTTTTCTAATAACTTTTAAGAAGTAGGTAGGTAGAATTCTAAGATAATTTATAAATAATTTGTTATTAGGTTACAATATTCTATATATTTTTTTTTAGTAGCTGAGAATAGTGTTATAGGGATTATTATTTTTGGAGTCTGAGAATAGTTTCTACTTACTACTAGAGAAGTTTCTAAGTTATTAGGTGATATTATTAGGATATTACTATTAGTATTTAGTAGAATATTTAGTTTCTCAGACTTTACTTATTTAGCTTCTAAGAATATCTTATAGTTATCTTATATCTTCTTCTGTTAGATTACTATATTTATCTTATTATTATCTTTATAGTCTCGGAATTATTTAAAGAAGTTAGGTTAATTATATACTAAATCCTCCTTAGCTGGAATATTAGAATGAAATTCTTAACTAAGATACAGTTTCTATACTACTCTAATAGTATTATAGCCTGTAAGTTACTTTAGGATTTATTTAATATTGAGAATAACTTGTAACTAATTGAGCGTTATAAGGGAGGATACTTACTGTAAGTAGTTATTTCTAGTATATATAATATATAACTATTAAGTAATTAGATAGAAAGAATTCCAATATTATCTTAAGATAGTTAGGTCTGTAAGTGTTATTATTATTATATAGTGTAATTTTTTATTATTATTATACTATTAATTATCCTAATATTAAGCTTATTCCTTATCTTGATTGATACCTAGATAGGTTCATATTTCACCTTAACTTAGTTTATATTATATAATAATAATTTAGAAATAATTCCCTCTTACTTTTTACTTATATTAATAAGTATTTTCCTTATAGATTTTATCTGATACTGCTAAAATATAGAAGTTATATATTTTAGTATATTCCTAAAGTATTTATTAGTATTTAGTAATTTATTTATCTCTATTAATAGCTTCTCTAAGTTTAATATAGGCTAGTAGATTATATAAAGCTGGAATATAAATATTTAAGAAGTTTTATAATATTAGGAAGGTTAGTCTATCTACTATTTTGATAAATATACTAAGAAGCTATTCTCTTATTATTATATTTCCTACTAATATCTATAGGGATAGCTGTAAGTAGTTAGATTCTATATTAAGTTAAGGATCTAGAGATTAGTTATTATAAACTCCTAATTCTAAATATAGAAGTTAGTTACTGCTATTAGGATATTATCTATATAGTCAGTTATCTTAAGGAGTTTTTAGTATTTCTAGTGTTTAAATTATGAGGTCTAGAGAAGTAAGTATAATAGAATATTCTTTTATAACTTTATTAACCTATTCAGAGTTATAGAGATTATAAACAACTAACTCTGAAACTAGTTTAATACTTATAATAAATAAAAGATTTTCTCTGAAGTTATATAGAGAAGTTAGCTTTCTTATAAAGTAGATATTATAAAAGAGGGATTTACAAACCTAAGTTATATTATTAAGTTAAAAAGGATAAATATAAATATTAAGTTAGTGAAATTTCAAGTTTAAGCTGAATAATATATATATAGAGGAAATTCTGAGATTCTTTATCTATAGTAAAACTATCTCCTTTTATAAGTATAGATCTGAGAATAAGTAAATTATTATAAGTATTATTCTACGTAAGAGTGAATTACTACTTCTGTTAAGAATAGTAAGTAAACAGTAAGTAAATAATATTATCGTTTAGATAAAAAGTATCTTATTATTATTTAGTAAGTATAAAAAGGAAGCTTTCTCCTCTAAGTTAATTAATATTTTTCCTCTATTAATTACTCCAGAATTTTTATTTTTACTTTCTTTTATCTGTAAATATCTCTTCCACTATATTATATTTTAATTACCTTCTTTCTGGAAAAGTAATAGATACTCTATAAGTATAGGTTCTTAATAAGTCTCGTGAGATCTACTTAATCTATAACTTAAGCTTCTCTACTCCTTTAGAAATTATTAATAATATATTATAATAAGTTTTAATTAATTTCTCTAAACGTTTAGTATATATTTCTTCTCTTACTTCACTCTAAGTTAATATATAATCTAACTTATTATCTTTAGGTTTTAGCTAGTTTTATATTTCTTAAGATTAAGATGCTTTAGAATAAGTATTCTGAAGTTACTCTTACCTATTAAGTTTATAATTTTAAGCTTCCTCTTAAGATATAGGTAAACTTCTAGAAAGTCTTTATAGGACCTCAGGATTATCAGTTTATTTAAGAACGTACCTATAATATATTTACATTTTATTATTAAGTATTTATTTATTCTAATATTACTTATTAGTCTAGATCTTAAGTCTATAAGTTATTTTAATATCTTACTACTATTTATAGCTTCTTTATTTAAGAGTATAGTAGGTAAAATACTATTCCTTACAGTTATTATAAAGAGTATATCTATATAACTTATAATAAGTAAAGTAGTTTATAAGTCTGTAATCTATATTTTAAGTGTATGTTATTACCTGGAGGCTCTTATACTAACTGCTTCTTTTATAAAACTTAGAATATTTATTCTTTCAGCTTTAATATTATCTACTAAGAATTCAGTTTCAGCTACTATTATATAGATAAAATATATTATCTCAGTAGTGAATATAATAGCCTCCTTATTCTTAAGTCTAAGATTTCTTAAGATTTTAAGAAAATTATTATTAGTAAAATTAGTTTATTTAACTTTACTTATTAATATAATATACTTTTCTCTCAACAGAAGAAATATTTTAATATTCCTGACACTCTCTTCACTTTCTTAGCTTATCTTTTTATATATAACTTACTTATTATATTTAGTTTTCTTATTCTTATTAAGAAGTATTAATCTTTAGTTTAAAAATAATACCTTCTAGTAAGTTAGAGGAAGAAACTTCTTTACTTAGATTATTAATTTCTTTAAGGGAAATAAGATAGTTATTATTTATTAGGTCTGTAAATATATTTAGTTATTATAAATAGGAAAATAAAATAATAAAAACTAGAAGAAAGAAAAAAGAAATAAGGAAATTCTTTTAGTAATAAGTATATATTATATTTTTATTCTTTAGTATGATATCTTTTTTATAAGTAGAATTATCTTCCCTCCCTAAGGTTTCAGGTTATATTTTATCAGCTGGAAGTTTCTATATATCTCTCTTAAGAAAAATAATAAACTTCGTAATTTAGTAATTTGCCTGTAAATACTGCCTATTATTATTCTGGCTATATTAAGTTCGGAAACCTTAATAGATAGTATTAATTATTATACTGGATCTGTAAATATACTAATTTAGTGAATATAAATTATTATATCTAACTTATTTAAAAATATTAAGTTTACCTTATAGTATAAAAAGTGGATACTTATTATAGTTATTCAGATTTATTAAAAGTGAAGTATCTTTCCTTTTATATTTCTATTATTTAATTTAACCTGTGAATACTTATACTATCTGAGATAAAATTGTAAGTTAAAGTTATTATGTATATATTATTAAACTATTATATCCTAATATTAAGCTTTTAAGGATAAGGTTATTATTAGGATTTAGATCTTAAATTTAGAATCCTGAAGTATCTTCTCCGCTATATATTTAATATTTAACAGATATTCTTTTTATTAAGTTATCAGTCCTACTAAAATATTATTATTAGTTTCGCCCAGAACTATAGGTTCTTCTTCCTCTTCTTCTTCTTCCTCCTTATTAACTATAAGCTCTCCCTAGGTTAGGAAGATTTTTGCTAATTCTTTCTCTAGATTAGATCTATAAATATCTAGATCTGAAGGTTCTTAATACTTTTAAGGAGTCTATATAAATTTCCTTAACCTATTTTCTCTATATATTACTTTAGTAATTTCCTCTCTAGATAAAGTTTTAAGTCTGTAAGAAGAAATATTAGATACTTTTAAATAAATTTAAAAGGAGCCTGTCTATCTATATTTAAGCTTTCTGTCTGAGGATTTGTTAATTACTTGCTTAATATTATAAACTAAAACTATATTACTAGGTTCTAGTTATTTATTCTGTAGTATATTCTCTCTTTATTTATTAAAACTCTCTACTATTTTCTTATATTAATTAGCTATTATTACTATTATCTTCTCTCTATTCTTATCTAATTATATAAAAGTATAAATTCTTATATTTATTTCTTCTTTTAGTATTCTTACTAATATTCAGTCTAGTATCCTCTATATTAATGTAAGTATTTTAATAGGTATGATTACTTTATATCTATATGAAGGGCTAGCCCCACAGGGGCGTAGCGTTGCAGCCAATAACGTCTCGGCCTTCAGTACCCATATGCGCACGCGCGCGCATACGAACAGTACTACCAATTGAGCCATATTGCATAGCCTCGTCAAAAGGTACGTAATAATAAGTTGTCCACTTGTTGTCTGGCTGCACTTAAGTAGGGTGTTCCGTAGTGTGTTCTGTATGGGGCTGGCTCGTAACAATCTATACTTTAAATAGAATAGTATAAACCCTATTAATACTCTGACTATTATTTAGTCTGTAAATAAGGTAGCTAGTAGAAGGGGTTAGGAATCTTTACTATTATTACTTTGTAGCTATACTAATAGTATGTAAGTAATTAGTTAATATCTAACTTTAATTACTTTATTAGCTTATAGGTTATAAGCTAAGGTAACTTTATGCTTTAGGCTGTATCACTTATTAAACTTAATAATGTACTTCTTATTTTCTAGCTCTCTATCTACTATAAGGACTCTATAAAGATTGTAGTATATAATAACCTCTTCCTATAGAAACTTTATAATTACTTTTAAAGTAAGTTATAGGAGCTATTAAGCTTCTAGCTAGTCTGTAAATATATCTCTTACCTCAGTAAGATACTATTTTCCTACTTTCTAGATATCTAAATAGATATAGTTAAATAGAAGTCCCTAAGGAATAATGAAACTATAGAGGTTTCCTATTCTATATACTCTCTATATCTAATAATCTAGATAATATTCTACTACCTTCTGTGTGTTTTTATATATATTAAGCTAATAGTATTAATCTACTAACTTCTTATAGACAGCTTCTTATTCTTAATAGCTACTCTTATTATATATAGTTACTATTGATTATCTCTATAGTTCTTCCCTAATAGTAATATATTACGAAATTATATAAAATAGTATTAGTTAAGTAAATAGTAGCTTATCCTGCAATTAGAATATTAAAGCCTTCTGTCTGAAAGCTCTAAATTAGCTAGGGTTAATTCTAAGTAGCCTCTTTAGTATTAATAGGTAATAAGCTATTTACTTAGTTTCTCTTAACTAAGTCTATAAATAGTCTAATATTACTGCTGGAAGTATTAAGATTTTATTAATTTAGCTAGTTCTATCTATTATAGCTTCTAAGTTAAACACTTCTTTAATATATTAATTATCTCCTATAGTATATACCTTTTTGAAAAAGCTTCTACTTACTATATCTGTAAAAAAGATCTATATATTAATTTAGTTATTAATATTATTCTCTCCTTACTTATTATTTTAGTTAGATAGTCTAGATAGTTTTCATAAAAGACTGTTAGCTATAGAGTTAGCTACCTTATTAATATACTTAATCTTAAAGTCAAATATTCTGATCTAAGATATCCAATAAATTACTAATACCCCTAGTAAGTCAGAAGTAGCACTATTAAGCTAAGTAATAAGAGTTTTAATATCAGTCTCTAATAAGAAATATCACCTATAGAGATAGTTTCTTAAGCACTTCAGTATCTTCAACATTCCTTAAAGCTCTTTCTTACTAGCATTATAATTAAGTTCTGTATCTATAAATAAGCTACTTTCGAAGTAAGTAATAGCTTATCTTTACTTAATAAATTATCTAAGTATAGTTTCCTAACTAATACTACTAGTATCCACTACTAGATATATTTAGCTACCTATAAGATTATAGTTAATAGATATAAGTATAAGAAAGCTATAAAACTTATTCTTAAGTTATTTTATAGTAGTAATCTACTCTTATTCCTATTAAAAGAGAATATTCTTCTTCAGTAAGTTATTAAGTAGCCTTACTATAGCAGAATAGTCTTAAACCTATTCTCAATAAAATACTATAATACTGAGGAAGAATCATACTTCTAATATACTACTACAGTATTTCTATTTCTTAATCTTTATAACTTTCAACTTCTTAAGCTATCTTCTATAAGTTCCATAAATATAACTAACTATCACAACTATCTATTATACCTATTAAGATTTTATAACTATAATTATATATTCTGTAAGTTTAATATTCACTAAAACCTTATTAATATTCTAAATATATTCCAGAATATATCTACAAATACCAGGATAATACAGATTATCTTCTTTATTATAAGTTAATATTAGCCTTTTAATTATAATATTATCTAGAAAAACCTTATAGTAATAGAGAATTAAATTATAAAGGATCCTTATTATAATTCTTATAAACTACATAACTAAATTTATATTTCCTATTAGAAAGATATAATATTAGAAAAATCTAAGTAGTATAGTGAATATTATTAAGTCTCTACTTTTAGAATCTAAGGGAATTTAGTTATATCTAGAAAAGATATCTAAAAATAATAATAGCTTATATATACTAAAGTCTTCTGAAAATTCGTTAGTCTCTAGAGGAAGCTCTATATCTCAAATAGTAACTATATTAATTTTTATTACTAAGTTAATTAGTTATATCTTACTATCTTTCTTCTATA
>MASP02000016.1:197532-352544 GCA_001693025.2 Colletotrichum lindemuthianum | reverse complement strand
TTCCTTATAATATATCTTAAAGTTAGCTATATAGTAACTTTTATAACTATTAATAATAAGGAGGTAATATCTGCTACTTATATATAGTTTTATATACTAATTAAAATACTAATATTAATCTAGGTTTCTTTTACTTATTATTTATCTACTTTTAGATATTATAATAATCTAATTATATAGGAAATCTATTTCTATATACTAAGTAGAAAGATAATATTAGCTTATAATAATAATATATAGTGAAATACTATAGTCTAATAAACTAATAGTCTGAATAACTATAATTTATTTATAATTATTAGGCTATATTATTCTTGTATTTAAATACCTTTCTGTATTTATAATAACTATCTTAGATGCAATTTAGTTTATTATAAACTTAGTTTTATTAAAATTATAGATATTAGAGTCTATAATATTATATTTTGTAACTATATTTACTATAAGCTAAAACTATATATTTATTATATCTAAATTTTTATATTAAGCTTTCTTATAGTTATATTTATAAAAAAAGTATATCTAAAGCTATAGTTATTACTTAATAAAGTTTAAAACTTAATATTTCCTAATAGGGAGTATATTATAGTTAGTAAGTAGTTAATTAGTAATATCTTCTATACTACTAATATAGAAACGAAATAATTAGGAATATAAATTAAGAATATACTTAACTATCTTCTCCTCTTTAAGTATAGTTAATTTCTGCAAACTAGATATAGTGTTACATTATAATAGAATACTTTTTAATCTATATATTAATATATTGCAACTAATTAAGTAGATTTCTGCTTTAGTCTGGATACTAAGTTTAGAGTCTCTCTAGATAGCTTATAAAGCTAGCTATATCTATATTTTATTTTTTATTAATTATATTATTCTTGGGAGAGTAATTAAGTGTAAGGTTGAAGTGGTTATATAGATGCAGTTAGGTGGCGTACTCGCTTGTCTGGCGTACTTGCTTATTAACTACGTTACCTTAACTTTATAGATAATACTAAGCGGGTTAGATTTTAATAAAATATTATTAAAAAGATAGAAGAGAATTAGAATAGTAGAGATAATAATATAAGTAGCTTAGGAAATATTAAAAGAAATTCTAAGCTATAGAAGTAAGTTATAAGAGAGAAAATAGAAATATACCGAAATATACTTCTTACTATATATAATAATATAATAAGAATGTTTATTATTAGTATTTGAGACAGTTAAAGTAATAAGAATAGGGAAGCTATAAAGACCTACTAGTAGTTTTATAATAGAGGTGGAATATTAAGGTAAGAATTTAGAAATTCCAGTTAGTTAAAAGATAAAGGTAATAATAATAGAAAATAGAATATATAAGGTTAAAGTTATTATTATTATTAAAGTTATTAGTAGGTAGCTACTTATAAGTAATATAAGAAAACTTAAATACTTTCTTCTTTAAAGTAGGAAAAGAAGATAAAGGTGGAAAAGTAATAATAATTAAGGTAAATATCATATTATTATTATTATTAACACTCTGAAAATAGGATTATTAATAAAAGAGAAATATTAGCTATACCTATAAAATTAGAAGTTTAAATAATACAAATAAACTTTACTTAGCTAAAAGTAATTAAGGAATTTACTAAGGTTAAGATAATATAATTCTATAATAAAGAAATTACCTAGAGGTTACTAGGGGGATATAATATAAGTAGCAGAAAGAATAGTATTATTTCTTTAAAAGTAGGGAAATTAGAAAGTATTTAATATCTAAATTTAGATATCAAAAATAATATTCTATAGAATAAAAAGAAATAGAAAACCTACTAATAATTACTAGAAACAACTTAGAAGAATATCTCCAAAAAGAGAAGAAATTATAAATATAATAAATAAAAACTCCTATAACTAAAAGTAAGGAAGAAGCTTTTTTAATATTTCTATAGCTAAAAAAGATATATTATCTTAAGGGAAATACCAAATTAACTAAAATATGGCCATAATTAGAGTATATTTTAGAAGGTTAATATTAGCTGAAATTCAATATCAAAAAGCTATAATATCAAATCTAAAATAAACTTCCAGATTCTAATTAACAAGAAGTATTAGAAGAAACATAGAATATTATTTTCTTATATCAAATTTTAGTAGTTAGATTCTAAGAATAAAATCTTTTAGAGGGGAAATTATATTAGATTATAATCAGAGTATTGAGACATAATATATAATATATTGTAAAAATATAATATATTACATATTATATATTACAAATACAAATATATTATATGTATTTTTAATATATTAGGATTTTTATCTAATATATATATTGATATTTCTAATGTAATAGACTTAAAGATTCTGTACTTATATTATATCACAAATATATGTAATTGTACTTATATTGTCTGTACTTTATTATATTTTAACGAAATTAAAAATACATAAATTAGGGATTCTATTTATTTAATTACTCTTTTGAATGTTAATTATATAACTTTAATATATATTCAATTACTAGTTTTCTAACGTTTTAATATTATAATCTTACATATATAATTTATAATCTATTAGGTATTATATTACAAATAATATAAGTATAAATATGTATATTTGTAGTTGTAATGTTTTACGTTTTGAATGTTATAAATACAAATATATATATTGGCTATTACATGTAAAATATTACAAATACATGTATTTGTATTTGTATTAGATGTATTTGTATTATTATAATACTCTGATTATAATAGAGAGGGGAAATACTAAAAATCTATTAGATTTCCTATATGAAAATACCAGTATCTAGACTAATAGTTATTCTAGGTCGCAAAACTTAAATACTAATATAAAGTAGCAGCTAAGTAAGGGGGAAAATAAGTTTAAATAGTTATATAATATAATTTCCACCTATTTAGAGATTCCATCACTTAGTATAAATTCAACCTAATAATATAGTGGAAACTTTAGTAGAAACTTTTTTATATTATATAGAGGGTTTATAAGGAAGCAAAATAGCTTATATTATTATGGCTGAAATGTAAAATATGCGGGATATTAAAACCCTCGAAATATAACCTTTCGGCTATAGTATATACTATAATTTACGTAATCTATATAATTTCACAAGGAAATAATATATATATTAATAGTTATAACTTAAACTAAGCTATTTGTAAGCTTTTTCCCTATATATTAATATAGAATATAGAATATTCATACTTGGTAAATACTTTCTACTTAATAAAGTAGTATATAATCTTATAGTTTATAGTAAGTAATTATAATAATATATATACTAATTTTATAGTATAAACTATTTATACTTAATACTTATAATTACTATTATTATTAGTAACTAGTAATTTTATTAATTTCAAATATTTAGTGTTAACTTTAATTTAATTTCAACTTCTATATTATTATAGTAAGTTATAGAACTTATCTCTCTTTATTAAGATTAATATATATATTCTATTGATCAAACTATTATTTATTATTTTTATTATATTTAATTTTAGTAAATTAAAGTGAATATAAAGTATGAATATTTATATTCTGCCTTCTTAGTTCTGTAGAGTGTTTCTAAGCTAATATAGTTAGTTGTCTTTATATAAATAAGTTACTTTTCTCTAAATCTACACTTTAAGTAAAGAGGTATACTATAAATTCTATCCTAAAAAAAAACCCTAAAGTTACTCTACTATAGGGTGCACTCGGACTCACTTATAATAGTCTATTGCATATAATTAGGAGGTAAAATCTGGTGTGTATTATATGTAATAAAATATAGCTATACGCACTACGTGAGGCTTTATTTTGACTGGTTTAAGTAGAGTGAGGCTTATAGAGACGTCTTCAGTGCCTGGAGCTTAAATAGTGTAAACTCTGCTACTTAAATATATTATTTCTAATATATCCCTCTAGTCTCGAGAGTTATCCTTATAAGCTAGCCTTTTTGAATAATATTAGTTTAAATACTTTATTTGTATCTTATAAGAGACTCTTTTTACAGCTTTATTACTCTTATTAAACCTCTACTTCTATAGTAAGAAGAGTAATACTATTTATAAACTATTTAGATATTCCTTATTATTTAGACTAAAGATACTTTCTGGCGTCTTAGGTATTTTAGATATTCCTAAGTTTTTCTTTAACTATATTATTATTAGAGTTAGAATCTATAAGTTCTAACTAATAGTTAAGAGCTTTATAAAGATTTTTAAATATTAGTATAGATAGTTCTTCTTACAATTCCTCTTTTTGCTATATTTTTAGGTAGTTTAACTAGTTTATTAGATTAATCTAAATAATAAAAATGTTAAACTAGCAGCTGTAGAGAAACTTTATAAAGTTATTAACTATAAAGTCTCCTAAAAGTATATACTTAACTTTAAAATACGTTTACTAAGCTTCTTATTATAATTAGTAGTTATAAATATCTATATATTATAGTTTTATATATAGTTATACTATTTTAGTAGTAAGAAGGTATATTACTTACTAGTTATTATACTAAATTTAAACTACTAGATAAAACTTATATACTTTACCTCTACTAAAAGTATTTATTATAAAATCTACTTATGATATAGTAATACTCTAGCTAGTGAAAATAACCTCTTTTGCTACTTATAATAATATTAAAAACTCTACTTTAGTTATCAAAGTAGTAATAATATTTTATTTATTACCTTCCTATAGTATAAGATTACTAAAGAAATATATAGTATATACTTAAGAGCTTTTTTAATCCTTACTATTCTCTATAAAACTAGTATCTATAGTAATCATAAGGCTATCTTATACATTACTAGCCTTACAGGTAAACTTAAAGTAGAAGTTTTTAGTTTTACTAAAATATTATATTATTTACTTAGTTTTAATTTAGTAGTTATCTCTAGAGTTTTAGTTAAAATAGAATAGTTAGCTAGCTATATAAATAGTTTCTAGTTTTATTATAACTATAGTATAATTAATAAAGCTAATATCTTATTAGTAGTATTTAATCTTTATATAGGAAACTTAATTATACTATAAGAAAGATTCTTTAGGTCTGAAAGGAATATTAAACTATTTAATATATTATATATATATTCTAAAAGATATTTAAGAAACTGTTTAATATAAACTACTTAAAAGAGCTATAGTTATTATATTATTTAATCTTAAATAACTCTAATATCAAGGAACTACTATACGTTTTTACTTTCCTTAAGATAATATTTCTTTTAGGGGTTTATTAATAATATAAATATTTTAAATATTCTTTCTGAGGGGAAGGAGAGTTCATAGTTATTAATATAGAAAAAGAAGATAATATACTTCTTAAGTTAGTAATATAGCTTTCCTATAGTAAACTTAAAACTAAAATATTTAAAACTTACCTCTAGATAATCTTACTAGAGGAGAAGGAACTTTTAAAGGTTATAGAATATTTTATTTAGATAGTAGATTTTTCTAAACTTTTAATAACTACATAGTGTCTTTATATAAACTACCTTATTAAATATTACTTAAATAAAAATATTAACTATATTATACTATAGTAGCTTAAAATTAAAGTGGTTAGTAATTATTATAAGGATCTGAAAAAATATACTTACTAAAGTAACTATATAAGTTTTATATTTATCTTATAGTTATTGATCTCTATAAATAATAAGTTAAATCTTAATTTTAAGGAAGTATTTATATATATTAAGCTTATAAATATAAACTTAGTAGTAACTTAAAACTTTCAAGCTTCTTACAAGAATTTTACTAACTTTACTCTACAAATATAATTTAATATAACTCTTAAGATAAGTTCTTTCAGCTACTATTATAGCTTCAGTATATAAATAAGTAAATACTACTAAGTAAGATATAGATAATAGTAATAACTTCTACTATAAGATTCCTAGAGTGAAAGTGTCTATCTTTCTATATTTTAAATATTCTCTACTATTTAATTTACTTTATTGTTAAAATTTATTTTTTAGACTTATAATAACCTTTTAGAATCCTCTTAAAGTTGAAACCTTAGGAACCCCCTCTAGTTAATTACTTATATAATTCTATATCTATAAGTGGAAGTATCCAGAAGTATCTTAAAATAACTAAAAAATGCTAGCTAAAAAGGTAGTTTTAAATAAAAATCTCCTAGTTACTTTAGTATAATATCTTATCTTTCTCTTATATTTAATTCTCTCTAGAGATACTTAATTTTCTTATCTCCCTATAGTTTCTTCTATATAAATAAGATTATAAAGAAATATAGTAGATAATTTTACAGAGGTTAATAATACGAATTTTACAGTTTTATATAGAGCCTCAGAGAGTTTAAGGCTAACTATAGTATAGATATAAGATTTTAAGCTCTTATAGCTACTTTCTGTATCTTTAGTATAAATAACCTTATTAGGTTTTTTACTTAGACTTAAATAAGTATCTAAGCTAGTTTTATATACCTTTACTATAGTTAATTACTTTTATAACTAATAAGAAATCTTATTCAGATTAAACATCTTAACATTATCTCATAGAGAAACTAAATTACTATTAAAAATATCTTCTTATAAAAAAGATATTATAAATGATAATAACCTTATTTTATAAAACGTTCTATATTTAAAACTAATCAGTGAAAATATAGCTAACTAAAACGCTGATAAGAATATACTTCTTAAAGTAAGTTAGGTAGTTATATTTAAGGTTTATATTTATAGTAAAAATAAAATATTTATAGCTATATATATAAAAATAGGTTAAGTTTGGCTTTATAGTATTATCTTTTTAAGTAATCTTATAAAGCCTCTAGTATAGTATTGACTAGCTTAAAAAGTTTATTAGTATATAGTTATAGAGAAATACTATTACCTATTAGGTTTTAGGCTAGAGATTATAGGATAGTTTACTTTTCTACCTTATAATTTTTATATAAACTTTAATAATAACTTTAAGATACTTTACGCTACTATTTTAGCCTTATATATATAATATAGATAGTTTAAAATAATTATCTTAAGTAGTTAGGATAGCCTTTAGCTTCTTATATCTAGAGACCTTATTATTATACTTAAAGACCTTAATATTAATATTATATTAATATTGAAAAAGTAAGATAAAGTTATTAAATACTATAGTTATAATAACTTTAATATAGTCTATAAGATAGAAATTCTATAAATAGTTAGTAGCTTTATCTATAAATATTAAGAATAAGATATAGTTACTATAACTTTAATAATTTAGTTGCTTTTACTCTATATCTATAGTAGTACCTTAGCTCTTCACTCTATATATAATTCTAACTGTAAAACCTACCTAGTAATAGTATTTATACTAATACTAACTTATAACTAGTTTAAATAATAATAAGATTATCTATTATTATAAATAATTATATCTCTAGTTATAATATTTAACCTTATAGCGGAGGAAAACCTTATAGTAATAATCAGTAAAAGCCTCAGTAAGGCTAAAGTTTAATATACATAACTGAAAGTAACTACTAGAGTAATAAGGTTAAGAATCTTCATAAACTTCTTAAAAATAAAATAAAATAGAAAGTCTGTAAAAGCTAAATATTCTATAATTTATTACTTTTTTATATCTATATCTTTATAATAAAACTAAAATTCCCCTTAAATCTATATAGCTACCTGCAACTAGAGGAATATAATAGTAGAAACTATATATTCTATTATAACCTCTATAACTAGAGGTAATCAATATCTTCTAGAGAGCCTAAGTAATATTATAAATACTAATATTCATAAGTAGACTCTAGAAATTCAGAAGAAAATTATCTAGCTATTCTATAATATACTATATTAAGCTAATAATTTCAGAGACTAGTTATTAATTAGAACGTATCCTAATATTAATATATTATATTAATTACTAGATACCTTAAAATATTATAATATTATAATTAAGAGACTTTTAGATACTATATAGCTATATTAAATATATCTATATTTATATTATTATTATTTATATCTTAGCTGCATTTAATTGAAGTATTAAGATTATTTACTAATGAAAGTAAGCTAAATTCTACTATACTTACATAGAGATTATAATTTAGCTTATATTAATAGTAGAAACCTTTATTTTAATAGTAGAAAACTTTTATATTAGGGATGTAAAGTTTTATCTAGGGGGTCTGGAGGATATTAAGGTTACAAATATTAAGATTATAATAACTATTTAAATAGAGTAACTATAATTAGCAGAATTAAATCTCTCAAGATATCTAAATTATATATAGCGTAAGGGCGTGAGGACGTAAAAGCATAAGGTTAATATAGAAGAAGTTATTAGTTATTTATTATCTGCAAAAAGGTTAATATAGGGTAAGTATACTAGCTGTAGCTGCGAGAGATTTAAGCTTCAGATTAACTTAAAGCTAGCTGCAGCAGTTAGTAGGGGGGTAGGAGGGCTAAAGTTATACTTCAGGAGGTAATAAATCCACTAATAGTTATAATAGAAAGTAAGCTATCAGTCCTTCCCATAGTTTTAATAATAAAAATAAAAATTGAATATAATATATTCTCTAGAGGTAATATATAAAATATTCTTATATTCTATATAGTAAATAATCTATTTTACCTTACTAATACTATAAGTTTTATATATTTCCTCAATAGGTTAGTATTTATTATATTTTAAGTAACTATTAGTAATTTAACTACTATATATAGCTGAGATAAAGTAGTTAAGAGGCTTTCTCCCAGAATATTCTAGTTACTAATACTAAAACTATTTATTACTTTTCAGGAATCTTTAAATAGTCTCTATAATATATCTCTAGTAATAATAATATCTAGAAGAGAGTTTATATTATACTAATTATACTACTACAATATTTAACCTCTTATAAAGTATATAATATTTAAAGACTTATTAGCATATCAAATATTAATAATTATAATTTCTAAGTAGTTACTTCTCTATAGTTAAGAGAAATAATATAATTTAGTATCTTACTAGTAATATTACTTTTATAACTATTGAAAAAAGATAAAGTTTATAGCTGAAAAGATATAGAAAATAATATTATAGAGATATAATTTAGCTTCTTTACTTTCTGAAGTTATAATATTAATTTTAGTATCTCTATAGTTTTTAATAAATACAAACTTAATATTATATTAAATATAATTTCGGGAGGGGCTGATAGCTTACTCTCTATTGCGACTATTAGTAGATATATTACCCCCTAAAGTATAACTTCAGCTCTCCCACTCTTTCTGCTAACTGCTGCAGCTAGCTTTAAGTTAATTTAAGCTTAAATCCCTCGCAGCTATAGTAGCTAGTATATTCACTCTATATTAACCTTTTTGCAGATAATAAATAACTAATAACTTCTTCTATATTAACCTTATATCCTTACGTCCTCACGCTATCTATATATAATTTAAATATCTTGAGAGATTTAATTACTACTAACTATAGCTACTCTATTAAAATACTTATTATAACCTCTATATCTGTAACCTTAATATTCTCCAGACTATATCTTACTTACCTCTAACATGAAACTTTATATTCTTAATATAAAGGTTTTTCGCTATTAATATAAAGATTCTCCACTACTAATATAAGCTAACTTATAATCTCTATATAAGAATAGTGGAATTTAGCTTACTTTTATTAGTAAACGATCTTAATATATTAAATATAGCTAATATAATAATAATATTAATATAAATATAGATATTTTTAATATAGCTATATAATATCTAAACCTCTAGTAATTATAATATTATAATACTCTAAAGTATCTGGTAATTAGTATAGTATATTAATATTAGAATACTATCTAATTAATAACTAATCTCTGAAATTATCAGCTTAATATAGTAGATTATAGGATAGCTAGATAATTTTCTTCTGAATATCTAGAGTCTACTTATTAATATTAGTATTTATAATATTACTTAGGTTTTTTAGAAGATATTAATACCTCCTATTAAAGAGGTTATAAAGAAATATTTAGAATTTACTATTATATTACTTTAGTTACAGGTAGCTATATAGATTTGAGGGGAATCTAAATTCTATTATAAAGATATAGATATAGAAGAGCGATAGAGTATAAAATATTTAGCTTTTAGTTTTTTATTTTATCTTATCTTTAAGAGGTTTATAACAGTTCTTAACCTTATAACCTTAGTAGTTACTTTCAGCTATATATATTAAGCTATAATCTTACTGAAGCTTTTGCTAATTATTACTATAAGATCTTCCTCCGCTGTAAGGTTAAATATTATAACCGGAGGTATAATTATCTATAATAATAAGTAATTTTATTACTATTTAAACTAGTTATAAGCCAGCATTAGTATAAATACTATTACTAGGTAAATTTTACAGTTAGAACTATATATAGAGTAAAGAGCTTAGATACTACTACAGACATAAAGCAAAAGTAACTAAATTAAATATAATTTCTAGAGAACGTTTCTTAGAGAATTATAAAATACTTAATATCTTAGAAAATATAAATTAAAATATCTAAATTAAAGATAAATAAGTTTAAGAGAGAATACTATTAAGATTCCTCTATATAGTAAGCTTACTATATAATATTATAATTATTTTAGTTAGAATTCTAACTATATAATTACTATTATCTAAAGTTTTAGAATCTCTTTAGAAAGTCTGTATCCAAAGTTATTTATTATTTAATTCTCTTCTTAATTATAATATTAAATATCTAACGTTTATATATTAATAATAAGTATATATAATAATAATATAAAAGTAAATAGTTTTTATTATATTTAAGAGGATATAGAGATTTATCTAAATTATTAAAATATTTCTTACTACCTTAAAAGTTTAAGTTACTATCTATAGCCTCTAAGGTAATATTAAATACTTTATAGTTAATTTTACCTTAATAGAAAGCTTCAGGAAGCTATTATATAATCTTTATAATAACTAAAATAATTTGTTTTAGTAGTATTATATTTAATTAACTATAAATTATAAGTAAATAATTTTAAAAATATAATTTAATTAGTAAGTAAATTAGTAAGAATATAAGATTATTAACTTAAAGTATCTCTATAACTAAGAAAGTATAACTAATAATTTAAATCTTATATATAATATCTTACTATTTTTAAAACTATATTTTAGTTACTATTTTTATAGTAAGATACTTAATCTTAGGAGACCAAAGTATATTATAATATATAGTAGCTACTTATTAGATATAGAGATTATCTATAATATTAAAGTAGTTATAGAAATTTATTAATTATATAGTAAGATCTTTCTCTAAACTATAATATTAATAGTTAAGTATTATAAAGAGCTAGTTCTTACTGGGGGGCGTAGTGCTGCAGCTAATAGTATCTTAGCCTCTAGTATCTATATATATATATATATATATACGAATAGTATTACTAATTAAGCTATATTATATAGCCTCGTTAAAAGGTATGTAATAATAAGTTGTCCACTTGTTATCTGGCTGCACCTAAGTAGAGTATTCTATAGTGTGTTCTATATGGGGCTGGCCTGTAATACTACCTCCCCTCTCCCTCTCCCGCTATACTACCTGCTAGTTATAGCCTCACGGTAGGGGCTCTGAGCACTTAAGTAATACACCCCTAGTGTTACTGTTAGCTAGGGAATAAATCTGTATGTAAATTGCTATATATAACTTAGATTAAACTCTAGACTATTAGGGTAACTTATTATATATAAAAAGCTAGCCTCAACCGGAGGGCGTAATACTGCAGCTAATAGTATCTCAGCCTCTAGTACCTATATATATATATATATATATATAAACAGTACTACTAATTAAGCTATATTATATAGCCTCGTTAAAAGGTACATAATAACAAGTTATCCACTTGTTGTCTGGCTGCACTTAAGTAGGGTGTTCTATAGTATATTCCGTATAGGGCTAGCTTATAATAAGTATATTACTAATATACTTATAGATTTAAGATAATATATAAGTTTAGTTTAACTATTTATATTTATATTCTTAAATTTTTATATTATAGAGGTTATAAATAATTATATAAGTTTTTAGACTCTTCTCTATAAGGTTTATAATATTCTAAATATAAATCTATTTAGAGACTTTAAATAGAAGTTAGAACTCCTTAGGGTAAGTTTACTTTATAGGTATAAACTTATTAAAAATACTAAAGGAAGTTAAGATCTCTAAAGTATTTATTTTAGGTATTACTATAGATATTCTACTTCTTTTCACTTTAGGAAAATTATATATAAGAAGCTTTTAAGAGATTTCTAAATAGAGGTTTTTTTAAGTATTTATTTTAAGGTTAAAATAGTTCTATAAATTATAAACTTTAGCTTCTACTTTAAAGAAGTTATATTAAGTAATCTACTAGTTAGCTTCCTTAAGTATTAAAATAAAGATATTTTTAGTAGATATCTTAATATTAGAAATATATAAAATCGTTATAATATATACTTTTTAGCCTAATAGCTCTTCAGTATTATAATATTCTTAATTATTATATATAATTAGAAAGCAAAATCTAGTGTATATTATATATAATAAAATGTGGCTATATATACTGCGTGAGGCTCTATTTTGACTGGTTTAAGTGGGGCGAGGCCCACGGAGACGCCTCGAGTGCCTGAGGCTCGAACGGTGCAAACTCTGCCGCTCGAACGCGTTATTTCTGACACAGTCTTCCACAGCAAACAACTTCAGCTTTAACCATCGACATGTAGTGGACAATGTCTGTAATCAAGCCCATAGAGAGTCGGACGGTAAGATGCAATGCCTTCGCCGGTGTTACCGGCACAGGTTCTAATCAGCTTCAAGGTCCACCAAATACAGTCGGGGCAAGTTATAGTTGACCTCTGCTCTGTCGTCAAAGAGTTGCTTGAAAACAGCATCGACGCCGCCGCTACCAGTATAGGTAAGTATAGATCTTTCAGTCCATGTGATCCGCGTTACTGATTGGTTTTTGCTGAAGACGTCCGCTTTAAAAACCAAGGCCTCGATTCCGTTGAAGTTCAAGACAACGGATCGGGTATTTCGCCAGACAATTACGCTAGCATTGCCCTGAAGCATTATACCTCGAAGCTATATACGTACTCAGACCTTGCCACTCTTCAAACTTTTGGCTTCCGTGGTGAAGCGCTGTCTTCACTGTGTGCTCTGTCCCACCTCAGCATCGTCACTTGCCTCCCCGACCATGCCCCGAGAGGTACAAAACTCGACTTCGAGCCCTCGGGCAAGCTCAGTGCTAGTCACGTCGTTGCCGCTCAAAGAGGAACTACCGTGCTGGTTGAAGATCTCTTCCATAACCTTCCGGTCCGCCGTCGCGAGCTGGAGCGTAACATAAAGCGAGAATGGACCAAGGTTATCGCACTGTTAAACCAGTACGCATGCGTTCAAACTGGCCTCAAAGTGACCGTCTCCCAGCAGCCCAGGAAAGGCAAGCGCGTCGTTCTCTTTTCAACCAAGAGCAATCTAACCATACGCGAAAATCTCATAAACATCTTCGGTGCAAAAAGCATGACAACTTTGGTCAAGTTGGACCTGGCTCTCGTGTTCAAACCTACGTCTGCGCCAACAAGGGCAGCCACCACTCGCACAGACAGCGATTCCACGGAGGTCTGCATTCAGGGCTACGTGAGTCGACCCTCTCACGGCGAAGGTCGTCAAACGCCCGATCGTCAAATGTTCTTCGTCAACGGTAGACCGTGCGGACTGCCGCAGTTCGCCAAGGTCTTCAACGACGTGTACAGGTCATATAACGCCACCCAAACTCCCTTCGTGTTCGCAGACGTCAGGCTAGATACGCACCTTTACGATGTCAATGTCAGCCCAGATAAGCGCACCATACTCTTGCATGATCAGAGCTGTTTGTTGGAGAGCGTGAGGGAAGGCCTGAACTCCTTATTCCAGTCTCAAAGCTACTCCATACCCGTGGCCCAGACTTCGACCCCCAAACATCGTTTGGAAACGCCAGTGATTGCAGATCATACCGACGATGGTAGTGCATGCGCAGCACATAATTTTCCGCCAGCAAACCCCACGTCAGATACTGCATCAGGGGCTACTGTGATTGGTGACTCCGACGCAGTCAATGAGAGTGAAGAACCTCTTTTACTGCCCGGGTCGAATGATCGGACCCGTTTCGCCAGAAGCGGAAACCCCCCCACTGATTCGCTACCGCAAAGCCCTGTCAGCCGCCGAGCAGACCGGACCCCACACATTGGCATCCCGTCCTCAAGCTGGACGACGGAGAGTCAGCAACTGTTAAGTCACGGGGCGGCGGGTGCTGAAGACCATCACCACGAACCTGACTCTCTCTCTCAGGCAGGAGGTTGTGGCAAGGTTGAAGGCTCTCTGGGTGAGGAAGACGAAGCAATATGCCAAACAGGCCAACCAACAATGACGCCCGAAAGAGTACTGGACCCTCCTGCTCGACGTTTGGAGTTGGGTCATTCAGACTGTGCAGATCTAATCCGGGGAAATGCTCCAGCCGCTCATGATGAAGACCAGAGGAGGGGGGCACAGATTACAGCCGTTGCACCGTTGAAGACCACATGCAACGACTTCCACACGTCGACTTTCGATTCTCGGTTGTCCAGACGCCATACGCCAGAGATTGCCACCGTAGCTATTGACGACCACAGTACCGCAGCTTCGAGCGAGATATCTTCCACGAGGGCCAGGCTGCAAGCCAAGTCGGTCCGCCGGGCTATGCTGCCCAAAAATACGGCGGAACGCTTTGTAAAGGATTCCTCTGCTTCTAGACTGGCCAACATATATTCCGCGACCCGAAAGCTTCCTGAGCAGCCGTTCTCACATTCTGAAAGAGGATGTCCGGATGAGCAGGGGATTAAACAGGCTGATCGAGAAGAGGCAGATGATTCTGACTTACTGTTGGCCAGTCTTTCATCCGACAAGTCTATTCCCAGAGCTCACACTGAGAGCTGTATGCCTACTTTTGATGGAGAATATACTGCTGTCCGGACTGGTGCCAGATTTAAGGATGAGCTATCAAAGTCAATCGACGGAACAAAAACACGGGAGGATGAACGTGAAGACTCAGCACCGTCAAGGATCACGCGCCACGGAAATAGAGAACCAGGACGCAGAGGACATGGCCCTGCAGCCCACATCAGGCGTAAGGACGCAACTCTCAGCCTCAGCCAAGATGTGACGTTGGATACGGGAGTCCTACGGCACCATGTCAGCTCATGCATGGCATTCCAGCAGAGTGTGCCTGGACAACAAGTGTCATCAATGGCTGAACACGAATTCGAGTCCGGAAATGCCGAGGAAATGCTCTCGCTAACTGTTTCCAAGCCCGACTTCAGAACTATGACCATTGTTGGCCAATTTAATCTTGGTTTCATAGTTACCATTCGCCGCGCACCACGTGAGGGCGACGGCCATGCCTTGGCTGGCGATGATGAGCTTTTCATCATTGATCAGCATGCTTCGGATGAAAAGTACAACTTCGAGCGGCTACAGTCAACGACCGTGTTACAATCGCAGCCGCTTGTTTACCCCAAGCAGCTCGAGCTCGCCGCTTTGGACGAAGAGATAGTGGTGGAAAGTATTGCTGCGTTGGAATTCAACGGCTTCAAGGTGGAAATAGATGATTCGGGCCACGAGCCTGTGGGCTCGCGATGCCGGCTTGTGGCGCTACCCCTGAGTCGAGAAACGACATTCACCTTGTCCGATCTTGAGGAGCTTATATCCTTACTTGGCGACCATCACGGAAAGACCAGCTCCGCCCCGCGTCCTTCGAAGGTTCGATCCATGTTCGCTATGCGTGCTTGTCGCAGCAGTGTCATGATTGGCAAGGCTCTCACACATCGACAAATGGAACGGCTTGTTCGCAACATGGGTGAATTAGACAAGCCCTGGAACTGCCCCCACGGGCGACCAACGATGAGGCATCTAAGTAGGCTGGGTTCTTGGGAAGAAAAAAGTTGGGTAGAAGCTTCGCGTCGTGTCAATTGGGTCAGATACGCGGGCGGTTAGATGAAGGGCGCCTGACACGCAGTTAGTAGACAGACATGATCAGGTCATTCAGCCATGTGCTATTGCCACGACGCCAGGCTGCTTTTGATAATAAATTTGCGTCTGTATTCCGTCTGATGTATCTCCTGCGTTTCCCCGTCTTATCGTTCCTCGAAGACAAATGTTCACGACTGAAATGGCGCAGCAGATGGTCCCCATGTTCTATGAGGCTCGTTTTGTGCCATTCCACCTGAGCCTGGCCCCAAAAGCAAACGCCCTTGCAGTCATGAGCGAAGCAGGACCCTTTATCGCGAAAACCTCCCTTTGGAACCAGCAAGACCGTCCTCGGCAATTTGGCCGCTTACGTTCCGTCGTCCAATGGCTTGTGAGTGTTGATTATTCTCAATGTCGTTGCCGGACGAGACATGGCGGTTGGTGCCGATCAAAACCGGTGGCGTTGCAAGTCGAAGTTCACCGTAAGGCTTGGAGTAGCAGAAGTCGGCTTCGGGCTGAATGGGACTGTCGCGAAGTCGGGGCCAAGGCTGCCCACCAACCGAGGCCAGCATGTTTTCGGGATTGCCATCGCCGCTAACGAGTGGCGGATCCCTGTTGGTGTCGGACGGGGTGGCGTTCCCCGATGTATGGAACAACGCTTTGGGCTTCGACGATAATTGGACACTGGGTGGAATGAGGTTCGGGGGAGGCCTTTCGCCGAGGTGGGTCTCATAATCAACGCCGGCGAGATGTTTCTCGTCATGTTCCAAATTCGAACACTCCGGGTTGTATCGCTGGTCTACAACCTCATAGGAATTTCTGGCTGTGCGCCTCTTTCCCTCGGCAGCAACGACGACATTCAGGGTATGATTGCGCTTGTGTGTTCGAGAGATGAGCGAATCGCTGGTATACCAGGTCTCTGTGAACTTGCCCACGGGACAGTCTGGAGAAAGGGAAGCACTTGGAACTGCCGAAGCGGCCAATGTTCGTGGCGACTGAGTGCTCGAATGATCATCCAACGGGACTTCGACGTACGATCCTCGGCAAGACCAACGTGACGTGGGCTTTGAACAGAAGTTTCTGTCTGCGGCGGATTTGCCTGTGGTACTTGGCAGTGTTATTTCATGGTGTCGGTAAGAACCTTCATCGTATAGGTCGTCTGTACCGCTTGATAGGTTAGAACCAGCTCTGGTTCTTTGAAAGGGGACGCTGGGGGGTCGAGTAATATCGTCGTGCGGAATCATAAATGCTGATGGGCCGTCCAGTGACGTCGACAGCCGTTCTTCGCTGCTTTTACTGCGGGTGGTCGCAACGCTCAACCTATCCCTTTTGTACTTGGCACGAGAGGTAAGATGATCCTCCAAAGGGTTCATGTCGGGGGGCATCTGTGCTATCTTACGGAACATGAAGCCGAGCCAGGCGGAGATAGCCGCTGAGACCACATGCAGACCACTGGCCTCAATGAAAGTGTAGTGAAGGGCGAGGACGAAGTGCGAGACAAGATTTCGCTCAACCCAGCGCGTCGTCCATGCAGCGCTGTTCTTCTGAGGTGAGAGAGCGCCATATGCGAAAAGTGCAACGACGCCGACATCCGATAGACCGGCAAAAAGTTGATAAGCAGTGGAGGACGCCGGGCTGCGTCCTCTTGCTGGCCGAGAAAGATGATAAATGGCGTAGAGGCAATGCATAATGGCGATGCCTGCCAAGGTCGCTTGTAAGAATTGGGCTACACATTTTGCTTGGGAACTGGTCGTGTACCGTGATGCGCATAACCCAGCCAACCAGTGCCTCCATGTAATTGAGCAAGACCAGCAAAGCCAGAATTCCAGCGGCAGTCACGAACTGGAGAATTCTCAGACATAGCTGGACAGTACGCACTACTTTGATCCGGCCTTTGGTCTTAGGGCTTAAAGAGACGTAGTCGTTGGATCTGTGTGAGAGCACCAGATGGGCACTGAAATGATATCATCATATCATCAGAACATAAGAACAAGTGAGTGCAAAAATAGGCAAGCGAATCGACGAAATGACTCACTCGGGGTGGCGGCTGAAGGTGACAAAGGGCCCAGTAAGCTTGGGCTTGAGATCCTTTGGTTCCCAACTCGCACGTGTAATTGCCTTCGGATCGAACTTGGGCTCCGGGAAGCGCCCAGTGCGATTTTGCCCGGCACCGTCGTACAGATAAGGCTGTCGAGGCATTCTCTCGAATCAGATTGGAAACGAGACTGCAGCGTGTTCCTTGTCGTCGTTCGAAGGCAAAGAGATCGAGTCGCTGTCGAACGTACGCAACGAACGAGCGCAAGGAGGGTTCGACTGGAATGTCAAGGATGGGAGCGTGAGGCTTAATTAGGGAGCATGGCCGTTTACACTGATAAAGGTGTTCAATGTGCGCCTGTCCTGTCATGGAATGTATGGATAGAAGGCAGAGCATAGGCGTGCGAGGTCTACTACTACTACTACGTGCTGTATGTTTTAGCTGTGTATGGATACACGTCATGGCCTCCTTATTGGACAGGTAAAGTAGTCCAAGGCATACGTGAGGTCGTTAATCCGGTTAGTATCGCTTGTGAGAGTAGTTACTATAGCAACGATGTTACATTATATATAGTTGTTAGTAGCTCTTCCTACTAGGAATAATATATTCCTGGACAAGAGTTTATATACAAGTTATATTTTGAGTAGTTATTACGACTTCTAGAAGCTTTAAATTACTTTGAATTACTTAAAATATAGCTTTATATAATATTGTCGGTTTAACCACTTAGGTTAACTATTATAGGCAACTATATTATATATAATTAGAGGGTAAAATCTGGTGTATATTATATATAACTAAATGTAACTATCTATACTACATACAACTCTATTTCAATTACTTTAAGAGGGGTAAAGCCTATAGAGATACTATAAATACCTAAGGTTTTAATAGTGTAAACTTTACTACTTAAATATATTATTTCTAATATACTCCTCCAGCCTTAAGGTCTATATCTATAGGCTAGCCTCTTTCAATAATACTAGTTCAAATACTTTATTTATTTTCCAAAAAGAATATAGCCTTATTATTTTTATTAAATTTCCATCTTTATAGTATAAAGAGTAATATTATTTGTAAGCTATTGAGATATCTCTTATTATATAAATTAAGAAATATTCCTTGGGTATTTTAAATACCTTAGGTATTTCTAAGTTCTTTTTTTATATTATTATTACTGAATTTAGAATTTATGAATTTCAACTTATAGTTAAGAGCTTTATTAAGGCTTTTAAATATTAGTATAAATAGCCTCTTTTTAAATATCTTCTCTTTTTATATTTTTAAATAGTTAGACTAATTTATTATTTTAATCTAAGTAATAAATATACTAAATCAGTAGCTTTAGAGGAACTTTATAAAGCTATTAGCTATAAGATTTTGTAAGGATATATACTAAACTTTAAAATATCTTTATTATATTTGTTACTATAATTAGAAATTATAATCATTTATATATTATAGCTTTATATATAATTATATCATTTTAGTAGTTATAAGATATATTATTTACTAATTATTATACTAAATTTAAATTACCAAGTCAGACTTATATATTCTATTTTTCCGAGAAATGTTTATTATAAGATTTATTAATAATGTAATAATAGGATAACTAGTCAAAATAGCTTTTTATACTACTCATAATAATACTAAAAGTTTTACTTAAGTTATAAAAGAAGTAATAAGATTTTCTTTATTTAATTACTTTTACTTTATATCTATGATAATATCTAAGCTCTTTACCCTATATATAGTTCTAACTGTAAATTATACTCCAAAATAGCATTTATGCTAATACCAGCTTATGACTAGTTTAAATAGTAATGAAATTACCTATTATTATAAATAATTATATTTCCAGTTATAATATTTAACTTTATAGTAGAGAAAGATTTTATAGTACTAATTTATATAGTAAATATCTTAATAAAGTAAGAATTTAATATATATAGCTAAAAGTAACCATTAAAATTATATAGTTAAGAGTTTTTATAAATATTGTAAAGATAGAATAAAATAGAAAACTTATAAAAGCTAAAAACTCTATAATTTATTATTCTTCTATATCTTTTATACTAAAACTGAAATTTCCCTTAAATTTATATAGTTGCCTGCAATTAGGAAAATATAATAGTGGAAACTAAATATTTTATTATAATCTCTATAACTAGAAATATTAATATTTTCTAGAGAATCTAAATAATATTATAAATACTAATATTAATATAAACTCTATATATTCAGAAAGAACTATCTAGTTATTTTATAATATACTATATTAAGCTAATAGGTTTAGAAACTAGTTATTAATTAGATAGTATTGCAATATTAATATATTATATTAATTACTAGATATCTCAGAATATTATAATATTATAATTACTAGGACTTTGGATATTATATAGCTATATTAAGTATATTTATATTTATATTATTAGTATTTATATATTTAGTTACTTTTACTCTGTATCTGTAGTGGTACCTAAGCTCTTCACCCTATATATAGTTCTAACTGTAAAATTTACCTAGTAACAGTATTTATGCTAATACTAGCTTACAACTAGTTTAAATAGTAATAAAATTACCTATTATTGTGGATAATTATACCTCTAGTTATGATATTTAACCCTATAGGGGGTGGGAGAGCTGAAGTTATACTTTAGGGGGTAATATATCCACTAATAGTTGCAATAGAGAGCAAGCTATCGGCCCCTCCTTAGTATTTATATATTAATTATATTTAATTAAAATTTTAAGATTATTTACTTATAAATATAAGTTGGACTTTATTCTATTTATATAGGAGTTATAAGTTAGCTTATATTAGTAGCGGAAAGTTTTAATATTTATAGTAAAAAACCTTTATATTAGAAATTAAAAATTCTTTCTTAGGAATAAGTAAGATACAGTCTGGAGGATATTAAAATAATAGATCTTAAAGTTATAATAAGTATTTAAATAAAGTAGCTATAGTTAGTAGTTATTAAATCTCTTAAGATATTTTAATTATATATATATAATATAGAAATAGAAAGATATAAGGTTAATATAGAAGAAGCTATTAGTTATTTATTATCGAAAAGGTTAATATAGGGTAAATATGCTAGCTGTAGCCGTAAGAGGTTTAGCTTCAGATTAACTTAAAGTGAGCTGCAGCAGTTAGTGGGGGTGGAAGGGCTGAAGTTATACTTTATTAGGTAATATATCTACTAATAGTTATAAGGGAAAGCAAGCTATTAACACCTCCCACTATTTTATTTGTTAACTTACTTTATTACAAAATTACTAAGAAAATATGTAATATATTTCTAAAAGCCTTTTCAATTTTTGCTACTATTCATCAAACTAATATTTATTGTAATGATAAGGTTATTTTATAAACTGCTTACTTTATAGTTAAACTTAAGATAGAAACTTTTTATGTTACTAAGATATTATATTATTTACCTGATTTTAATCTAGTAGTTATCTTTAGGATTCTGCTTGAAATAGAATAATTAGCTAGCTATATAGGTAATATTTAGTTTTATTATAATTATAATGCAGTTCATATAGCTAATATTTTACTAACAATATTTAGGTTTATATAGAAGGTTTAATTATACTATAGAAGAAGTATTTTAGATTTAAGGAACGTTTTAAAGTATTGAGTTTATCTAGTTACTTTTCCTTTATATCTAGGGTGGTATCTAAGCTTTTTACTTTATATATAGTTCTAAGTATATAATATATTCAGCAATAGTATTTATACTAATACTAACTTGTAATTAGTTTAAATAGTAATAAGATTACTTATTATTATAGATAATTATACTTCCGGATATAATATTTGATTTTATAGTGAAGAACATCCTTATAGTAATAATTAATAAAAACTTCAATAAAGCTAAAGTTTAATATATATAGCTGAAAGTAACTACTAAGATTAGAAAATGAAGAAACTTTATAAATTTCTTAAAAATAGAATGAAATAAAAAGTGTGTAAAAGCTAAGTATTTTATAATAAATTATTCTTCTATACTTTTTATAATAAAACTGGAGTTTCCCTTAAATATATATAGTTATTTATAACTAGGAAAATATAATAGTAAATTCCAAATATTATATTATAATTTCTATAATTAGAAATATTAGTATTTTCTAAAGAGTCTAAGTAATATTTAAAATACTAATATTAATAAATAAACTCTAGATATTCAGAAGAAAACTATCTAACTATTTTATAATTTACTATATTAAGCTAATAAGTTTAAACATTAATTATTAATTTAATAGTAGTTCCCCATATTCATATACTATATTAGGTAGTTAATATTTTAGAATATTATAATATTATAATTATTTAGATTTTAGATATTATATAGTTATATTAAAAGTATTTATATTTATATTAATACTATTTCTATATTTCCGTTTGACGCAGTGGTTTAACGTCTAGCTGGCTCTTACTATTTTAGTAAGTATAGTAGGTTCGAATCTTATGACAGGCAACTGTAACTAGTGGTTAATATACCTTCTACTTATGAAACTAAATATAATAACTACTACTAGCTAGCTGTATATACTACTAGCTGTTAATAGCTAGTAACTATTAACAGCTAGTAATAAATATACCTAGCTAGTAGTAAATATTATATAACCTCTATAGTAATCCTTTAAAAAGTAATTATAATAAGTATAGATTTATACTTTCTCTTTATAATAAATATATTTTCTATATTTATTAGCTATTATATTAACTAACTAAATATGCCGCTTAAGGCTTCCTCTATTTAAATAGTTCCTCAGCTCTAGCTTATCTATAGAGTTCATAAGGTAAGAGCCAACTGTCGGATATAACAACCTAAATAGAACCCTAAGAGGTATATAATATAAATAGTTAGAAACCTTTAATATAACTAACTATTAATATTATTAATATATTAGCTATATTTAATATATTAGCTATATTTAATATATTAAGATTATTTACCAATAAAAGTAAGTTAAATTCTACTATATTTATATAGAGATTATAAGTTAGCTTATATAAATATTAGTTTTATTAGGAGAGGGTATATTATATATATTATTATATATAGTATACTAATAAGGCTAAAAAGTATTAATAATTATAGTATATAGCCTATAAGCTATATATAAGCTAGATCTAGATACTCTAGGTAATTAATTACTAATTACCTAGTAGCTAGTAAGAACTAGTAGCTAGTCATTACTAGTAGCAATAATCTCTACTATTAGGCTATACTATATAGTTAGTATACTGTAAGACTCTAATAGCCTTATAGCTAGTATATTACTAATACTAATAAACTTCTTTTTTACGTTTTAAGTCTAGTATACTATATCTCTATATATAAGATAAAATTAATTAAATAACTTACATCTTTAACTGAATAGCCTTCTAAATTCCCTCTTTTTATTCTAAATAAGTAACTTATCCCTCCATATAAACTATTATATTATTTATATTAATAAATCTCTTTAGGATATAGTTTAAAAACCTTTTAGGGAAAGTATCAGTAAGGCTATTTTTACTATTAATCTACTATACCTTATAGAGTTTTTAATATTTATATAATTATCTTAAAGTTATAATATTAATTATAAGCTTCTTATCTTTTATAATATTAAACTTTATAAGGTATTTATATAATAAATATAAGTTAGTATAAATAATTATAAGCATAGGAGGAAGGTTACAATAATCTATAATCTTTTATAAAGATATAGTAATAATATATATAAAGTTTATACTAATAACTATAATATAGATCTTTAAGGTAAGTATACTTCTAGTTACTTTTTTACTTTTAGTTAAAAAATAATAGATTAAATTATTTTATATTATAAACTTACTTTTACTAGTAGTTATCTCTTAGCTTAGGATTATTATAAATTCTAGTTAAAATAATAAGTTAATATTATTAGTAAAGAAGCTATCTATAAAAATATAGAGATATACTTTAAAGAGATTAAGAAGGATAAAGATTAACTTTTAATCTAAATATTCTATTGACTATTTTATATACTTATTAAAAATAGTAATGTTATAACTAGAGAGTTATTATTATTATACTATATATAAGAGGTTAAAAAGTACCTCAGGCTAGTAAATTAAAATAATATATACTTTATATATATATTATTTAATATAGCTTTTTTACGTATTTTAAAGTCTATAAGAATATTAATAATAGTAAGCTTATAGCCTTAGTTTTTATACTTAAGAAAGAAGTTTTTACTTAGAGAGAGAGTATACTACTATTAAATACTAATAATATTATCTCTATAAGGAAGATTTCAAGCTTTACTATAAGGGAAACTTTTACTAATTCTTTATCCTCTTATTAAATAAAAATAGTACTAGAAAAACTAAAAGTATTATTAGTTTATCTACTAATTACGCCAAATACCTTATTATTAGGTTAAAAGATAAGGAGGTAAAGATTATAAATAAATATCTCTATATATAATTATTTATTATAGTATTTTAAGTATATTACCTACTAGTAAGTACTAACTTCAGCTAAATTATAAAATAGTTTAATAATTATTCTTATAGATTCTAGAGAATATTAATCTTTAAGATAAGTAAGTAATTTAGCTATAATATATCTTATAAGTTTAGTTTTAGCCTGAATATAAAGTTAAATAATATCTCTTAGCTAGAGGAGGAAGCTTTCTTCCTTTATTAATATAGAGATAATAACTATAATCAATCTTTAGTTACTTCTCTGAATTATAAGAGACTAAGTAAGAATTATAAGCTTTCTATTATCTCTAAAATTCTAAATTATAAGTTTTAATTTCTTATATATTTAGTTACTATTCTTACTTTTAATTTTATTAATAATTTAAAACTTAAAGATAGTATAGTCTTTATAGAGAATAGAATTATACTAAATAATTTTAAATATATTTTTATTATTAATATTCCCTACTTCTTTCTTTATTAACTTTTTAGAAGAGAAGCTAGAAATAGTAATAATTTCTTTTTAGTAGAGGAATCTAGAGAGAGTTAAGTTAGTTTCTTTTTTAACTATAAAGAAAATTATAAATCAGTTTTCTTAGTTACTTTCTTATTAAGAGAGATTTTCCTAGTTAAATATAATTTTCAGAGGTTTAAGGAATAATTTTATTATTCTCTAATATTTAGTATATTTATTCTTATTAGAAGGTAGTAATATATTACTTCTAATATAAAGAGGGAAGATATTATTATCTTTTAGTACCTTTAAGGTATTTAGAGGTTTAAGGATAATAGGGAATAAAATTAAGATAGTTAAGATTTCTTAAGGTAAATCTCTAGCTTTATTAGTATTATTATTATTATATTTATAGTTAGAGTATTTCTATACTTCTACTAGGATATCTAATTAAGGAGGAATATTATTATTCTTATAATATACTTTTATAGTAGTTAAATAGAATTATTAAGAATTATAAGGAAGATTAATAATATATATTTTACTATAAGTAGTAAGTAGGTAGAAGGAATTTTACTAATCTTTCTTTTCTTACTATATATATATATGAGGTTATAGTGGGAAGCTTATAATTTAAGAAATATTAAGATTATTTTAAGTAGCTATAATAATAATATTAATAATTGTTTTTATGTATTTATAGTAAATAGCTTTAGTTACTCTTTAGACTACTTATACCTATAAGATTATCTCTGGGGATAAAGTAGAATCTTTAGTAAACTAAAGGTAAGCTCTAAAGATAAGAAATATAGATATAAGATTATTTAGACTAATAATATTATTTATTAACTTATAAGTAACCTAGAAGTAATATTCTTATAATAATAATTAATATTCTTAGTAGTAGATCTTATATATAAAATAGAGGAGAGTATAATAATATTCTATCTTACTAATATTATTATAAGTTTTAATAAGTATAATTCTAATAGTTAAGTTTATTATTTTAGCTTCTAAATAAAAATCTTTAGATTAGAAGTTTATTTTAGTATTAATAGGGATAAAATTAGATAGATCTAGATAAATATTAATTTAGTATACTTTAAGGATTCTCTATATTAAATTTACTGAAATATTAAGTAGGAATTAAGTAGTATTAAAAGTTATTATTATATTAATAATATAGAAGATAAAGTAGTTATCTTTAAGGTAAGAAATATTAATAATAACTTTCAAGTTAAAGTTAATATTATTATAGAGGGTAAATGTGAATTAAGAGGGGATAGTATTATATATCTAATATTAGTAGTAATATTTCTTAAGAATTATAAAGATTTCTTAATTAACTAGATATACAGTTTTATAGAAAGCTTCTTAAAGATATATAATAAATAGATATCTAAAGTGATAATAAAGTCTCTAGATCTTAATTTCTATTAGATATAAAGAAGTAAGTATTTCCTCCTTATCTAATAATATTTATAAA
Organism: Colletotrichum lindemuthianum; assembly: GCA_001693025.2. Lineage (NCBI taxonomy): Eukaryota > Fungi > Ascomycota > Sordariomycetes > Glomerellales > Glomerellaceae > Colletotrichum > Colletotrichum lindemuthianum. The sequence goes on along the minus strand of MASP02000016.1, from coordinate 326,151 downwards.
TATCCTTATTTATATATAATTAGGATAACTTTCTTATTTAAATATAGTTAGTAATAAATATTATTAAAAATCATATTAAACTAATCTATATTAGTAAGATATAATAGAAATAGGATCTTATAAGAGATTATATAGAATATTATTATACTAAATAGTATAAATATATTAACTATATTTATTATTTTTATAAGTTTACTTCTTCTAAAATAAATAGATATTAACTCTCCTCTAGAGACTTTTAAGAGGATGGAGGGAAGAATAGTTTATTTTAGAGTATTAAACTGGAAGTAGCTAACTATAAAGTAACTAGTAATATCTAAATTAGGTAAAATCTCTTAGAAAATTATATCTAAATAATATCTTTTAAGAATAAATATAAATACTAAAATAGTAATCTCTTTAGTTATATTATCCTTCTTTACTAAAATATAGATTACTACTTAGTTTTAGAGTGTTAGGGTGTGCCAGTAGCCCCCAGTCGGGTTACCTATAGCCACCTATAGCTACTGCTTAGGTATATGTAACGAGGGGTATTTAGGCTATAATAGCTGGGATTCCGGAGTAGAGAGGTTAGATTTAAATATATTAATAACTGTATCCCTACGTTTATTACCCCCTATATAGATCTATTACTTAGTTACCAATCTATCCCTAATATATTCAAATCTCTACCTATCTTTAGGGATTCTAACTGGTAGGTTAAACAGGGGGCACTAACGTTAGCGTGGCAGTTACGGAGAGATAATATATATAGTATCAATAAGGTTACTATAAGAGGCTACAGTATTAAGGCTATCGAAAGAATATAAGGCCACTAGAGAGGCACCAGCGTGGTAGATGCGGAGATTTCAGTATATTAATAAGGCTACTGCAAGAGGCTATTATAAGAGGCTACAGTATCAAAGCTATCAAAAATACAAGAGATAACAAGAGGGCTAGCATATAAGAGGGCTACTATAAGAGACAACCAGAGAGGCACCGGCGCTAGTGCAGTAGTTATAGAGATTTCAAATATATAGTATTTATAACGCTACTATATAAGAGGCCACTAAAATCAAGGCTATTAAAAGTATAAAAGATAACCAGAGGGGTACCAATGCTAGTGCGGTAGTTATAGAGACTTTAAATACAGCATTTATAAGGATACTATATAAGAGAGGCTATAGCGTACCAGCGTATATATAGATATAGAAATTTCAGTATATATAGTATTAATAAGGCTACTATATAAGAAGGCTACTATATAAGAGGGTTACCCTATAAGAGAGTTACTATATAAGAGAGCTACTATAGAAGAGGGCTATAATAAGAGAAAACTAGAAAGGTATCAGCATTAGTGCCAGTATAGCAGTTATAGAGATTTCAGTATATATAATATTAATAAGGTTACTATATAAGAAGACTACCACAAGAGATAATAAGAGAGGCTATAAAAAAAGCTATAAGGGAGACTATAAGAGAGGCTAAGGTACACTAGCATATATACGTATATAGAGATTTCAATATATATAGCATTAATAAGGCTACCACACAAAAGAGCTACCATATAAGAGGGCTACTATAAGAGATAACCAGAGAGGCACCAGCGTCAGTGCGGCAGTTATAAAGATTTCAGTATATAAGAATAAAAAGCCACAAGAAAGGCTGCAGCGTATCGATGCATATATAAATATAGAGATTTCAACATATATAGTATTAATAAGGCTACTACATAAGAGAGGCTATAAGGGAGGCTATAAGAAAGACTGCAGTATATTAGTATATATATAGATATAAAGGTTTCAGACTATATAGAATCTATAAGGCTACCAGGTCAGTAGAGATTTTTAAGATTTTTAAGGTTTTTAAGGTAGCTACTACTTTATGGCAGCTACCTTAGGGCACTCAGGGGTATATATTATGTAACCTATTCGGTCACAATAATAAGCAGTTTACTATAGAGGTATCAGGGGTGCCTCTGGTGATATTATTAGCAATAGTAATACTAGGAAGTATAAGGAGGTCTTATTATATTCTTTATAGAAGTAGAGGAAGACTCTACTTAACCTATAGGAATATTTACTATATAAATATAAGGATTTAGAGGTTAGCTGGAAGCTAGCTTTTAAGTCTGAATATAGTCTGGATCTTTCAGTCCCCCAGGCTGAAGGTTCTAAGATATAGTTTGAGGGTATAAGAACTTAAAGGCTTTAAGATTATAAAAATATAACCTCCGCAGGGGGGAGATAAATAGCTGCCAGGAGGTTATAAGGCTATAAATACTATAAATATAAATATTATATTATCTATAATATAATAGCTAAGGCAGCTATATAGTAGCTATACTACTAACGTACTATAGAAGAAACTGTAGACTCTATTATTTTTATATAGATTTTAATAGAGGGATACTAGAGAGCTAACAGTAGTAGTAACAGCTAGAGCTATAGTAGCAATAATGGTAAAGGTAGTAGTGTATAATAATAAGAAGCTAGCGGCGTAGTAACGGTAATAATATATAAGAGGTAAGCAGTATAGCTATGGTAGTAGCATTAATAGTGGCGATAGGTATAGTAACGGAGGGTTAGTAGCATATAAGAGGTTAGCAGTATACGAAAGGTTATATTAATAAGAGGTTATATTAATAAGAAGCTATATTAATATAAGGCTAGCGGTATATAAAAGGTTGTATTAAAGAGAGGTTACGTTAATAAGAGGCTAGTGGTATATAAGAGGCCAGCAGCATATAAGAGGCTTTAAGAGACTCTGTAAACAGTGCTACTCTTCCTGCTGTAGGGATGGAGGTTTAATAAGGATACTAGGAGTCTAATTGAAGTATGGGGCACTAAAGGGCTAGTAGGAGGGCCAGGAGGTATACTATAGAGGTCTAGAATCTGGAAATAGCCTTATAAGCTATAAGACTATAAAGATATAGTTTATAAGGGGGGGAATATATTAGGGTGCACCAGTAGCCTCCAGTTAGGCTACCTATAGCCACCTATAGCTATTACTTAGTTATATATAATAAGGGGTATTTAAGCTACAATAGTTAGGATTCTGGAGTAGAGAGGTTAGATTCAAATATATTAACAACCGCACCCCTATGTTTATTGCCCCCCATATAGATTTATCACTTAGTTACCAATCTATCCCTAATATAGAGGATCTTTATAATTCTTTAACTATTTAGAAATATAGATTATTTTTTAAAGTAGGAAGTTATAAAATTATTTAAAAAGTTACTTCGAGAATTTAGTATTTTAGGTTAATCTTTAAGCTGATAATCATAAACGTAATATATTATTATATTATCTTTAATAGTAATTCTATAAGTATCTCTAAGATTATTATTTAAATTTTCTACTTCTTTATATTATATAAGGAAATAATAATAAGTAAGTATTAATATATCTATTATATAGAAGTTAGATTTATATTAATTATAAAAGTTTCTTTTCTCCTTAAGAGAGTATCTTTTTAACTAGTAACTAAGTTTATTATCTATATAGTATCTTTTATTAAATTAACTATATAGGGAAGCTGGAGTTAAGTAATATCCTCCTCTGAATAATACTTAAAAGTATTCTTAATAGCTATCTCTTTATCTTTAGTAAGAGCTCTAAAGTAAGTTATATATCTAGTTAGTCTAATATTAATCTATACTAATTAATAAGGATTCCTTAAGATTATTAGTATATTTAAGTATATATTAAAATATTATAAGAGGGAAGTTTATAGTAATACTAATAGTAAATTATAATTAGTTATAAACTCTCAAGTATATTATTATAAAGCTAAAGAGAACCTACTAGTATTCTAATACTCCTTAGTATATATATAAAAAGTAGTTTTAGAGGCTACAATTAGTATACTATTTTAGAGGGAATAGTCTCTAAATAAATATTAACTTAATAAAGAGAATCTTAAGTATCTCTTTTCTTATTCTATCTTAGTTATTAGTTATAATACTTCTAAATATTATATTATACTAGTTAGCAAAGTAAATATATTAATTGTTATCACTTTTAAAATAGTTTTTAATATAAAAAGCTATATTATAATATATTATAAGATTGAGGGGATTACTAAAGTAGTTAGGATAGTATTTAAAAATCCAATCCTTCAGTATAATTAAGAAAACTCCAGTCTAAATGTAATTAAATAAATCTCATTTTAAATAATAATCTCTAAAATATAGATTTTTAATTTAAAATATTATAGAGAGCTTCTCTATATTTTATCTTAAAGTTATATATTTTTATAAGATTAGTTATATTCTCAGCTGTTAGTATATTTATAGAGAGGAATCTAGTTTCTTAGTAATTATTTATAAAGTTAATATACAGAAGAGAGGCTACAGAAAATAAGGTAGGAAGTTTATATTATTAGTTTTAATTATAAGGAGGTTATTAATCTTATTAATCTTAATATCTTATTATTTAGAGTATCTCTATTATTAAGAAGTTATTTTTATTACTAATAATAGTAGAAAGATTATAAATCTCTCTATTTATTAAGATACTGTTTTAAATTAAGTCTTTAAGATAGCTAGATAGATATTAAACTTTAAAAGGTCTTAATAAGTTACTTTTTATTATTACTTCCAAGATATAGAATATATCTACTAAGTAAAAGTATTATTATTAAGAAAGTCTAGTTAGTTATTAATTAATATCTTAAAGTTCTATAATTTTATTATTATTATTTAGATTTCTTTCTTAGTCTATAAGATTAATCTTTCTTACTTTATTAGGTTTATAAGGATCTAGTAGATCTATTTATCCTTTATATTAATCTTAACATTATAAATAAGGAAAATATCTTATAAATACTAAAGTAATTATTTATTTATAATAGTTTATATCTTTTCTAATTACTTTTTAAAGTTATTTTTAAAGGTGTTAAAAAGGTTTCTACTAAAGAAGTAATTATATATATATATTATTATAATCTATATTATCAAGTTATTAAGTTAGTTAAAATTCTATTCTATAATAAAATTAAAGTTTTTTTATTCACTAAGGATCTTACTATTAAGAAGAAACTTCAGTTTTATCAGTATCCTTACCTCTAAAAAGTAATATTATTTATTATACTGAGGTTTCTAAGAGATATTCTAAGAAGTTTTACTAATTTAGATATTTTACTTATTATTTCCTAATCATAAGGGAATTATAAAGATATATATATTAGGAGAGAGAGGAAGGAGGAAAATAGAAGATTCTATTTTTACTATTTACTATTTCTATTTATTAGTATTATATAGATAAAATTGAATTTTAGAGAGAGGAATTATATATTAGTTAAGTAGGGAAAGAGAGAGAAGAAAATAGAAGAATATAAAGAAGAAAAAGAGGAATATAAGGAAATTGAGAGAGATTTAGAATATTATAAAATCTTTTACTATAGAAGTTTAGTAAGTTTTATAATAAAGATATTTACTAAAAATAGTTATATAAAGTATATTTAGAATTTCTTCTGTAACTTAATCTTAAATATAAATAAATATTTAGTTATTAGAAATAAGATATATTAGTATAATTATTAATAAGATATTATTTTTCCTTAAGTTAAGTGAGAAATTATTATTAGAAATATCTAAGTAGATTAAGAGATTAGTAGTTCTATTTTAGGTTAAGCTTAATAATCTTCTATTACTATTTCTATCTAAATAAACTTTACTAATCTATAGTAAATAGTAATAGTAAAGTTAACTACTAATTAGTATTAATTTCACTAGAGGAGGATATATTATATATATTATAATATATAATATACTAATAAGGTTAAAAATATTAATATTTATAGTATATAGCTTATAGATTATATATAAACTAGATCTAGATACTCTAAGTAATTAGTTACTAATTACCTAGTATCTAGTAATAACTAGTAGCTAGTTGTTACTAGTAGTAATAGTCTCTACTACTAAGCTATACTATATAGTTAGTATACTGTAGGGCCCTAATAGCCTCGTGGCTATTATGCTACTAGTAATAAATAATAAAGAGCTTTTATATTAATAGTAGAGAATCGTTATACTAGAAATATAAAGTTTTATCTTAAAGATAAGTAGAATATAGTAAGAATATTAGAGTTATAAATACTAAGATTAAAGTAAATATTGAAATATAGTAGTTATAGTTAGCAGTAATTGAATCTCTTAAGATATTTAATCTATATATAGTATAAGGATATCAGAATATAAAGATATAAAATTAATATAAAAAAGGTTATTAGTTATTCATTATTAAAAAGATTAATATAGGGTAAATATACTAGCTGCTATAGTTATAAGAAATTCAGATCCAGATTAACTTAAGGTTAGCTATAGTAGTTAGTGGGGGTAAGAAGGCTAAAGTTATACTTCAGGGGATAATATATCCACTAATAGTTAACATAGAGAGTAAGCTATTAGCCTAGTCTATTCTTTAATATATCTTATATATTTTATAAGATATTTAAGAGGTCTTTAATAAAATTTACTTGAGAAAGTTACAGTTATTATACTATTTAATCTTGAACAATCTTCATATTAGGAAGTTACTATAGATCTTTATCTTTCTTAAGGTAATATTCTTTTAGAGGTTTACTAATAATATAAATACTTTAAATATGTTTTCTAAGTTGAAGGAAAGTATATAATTATTAATAAAAAAGAAGAAGATAATATATCTCTGAAGCTAGGAAGATAACTCTTTTATAGCTAACTTAAAGCTTAGATATTTAAGGTTTACCTCTAAATAATAGTACTAAAAGAGAGGAAATCTTTAGAAATTATAGAACATTTTACTAAGATAGTAGACGTTTCTAAGCTTTTAATACCTAAATAGTATCTTGATATAAATTAATTTATTAAATATTACTTAAATTAAAATATTAATTATATTATACTAAAGAAGCTTTAAATTAAAGTAATTAGTATTTACTGTAAGAAATAAAGATAAAATATCTACCAGAGTAATTATATAGATTTGATAGTTATCTTATAGCTATTATTGTCTATAAACAATAATGTAAATTATGATTCTGAGAAGATATTTATGTTTATAAAGTATATATATATATATATATATATATAATAGTAAACTAAAGCTTTTAAGTTCTTTCTTAAACGCCTATAAATTTTACTTTTAAAAAGGAATTTAATTTAAGTTCTAAAATACGTTCCTTCAATTAATATTACATATTTAGTATATAACTAAGTAAATACTATCAAGTAAAATATAAGTAATAAGGTTCCTCAGCTCCGGCTTATCTACAGGGTTCATGAGGCAAGAGCCGACTATCGGGTGCAACTACCTAGATGGGACCCCGAGATGCATATAATTTAAATAGTCAGAGACCTTCAATATAACCACCGTAATAATAATAATTTCTGTTTAAGAATTTCTATAATAGAAGCTTTTATTTTCTTATATCTTACATACCTTTTAATATTTAATTTACCTTATAGCTAAAGGTTATTTTCAAATCTTATAATAATATTTTATAATTCTCTTTAGATTTAAACCTTGGGAATTCTCTTTAGTTAATAACTTATATAATTCTATAGTTATAAATAAATATATTGAGAAGTATTGTAAGATAACTGAAGGATATTATCTAACAAGATAACTTTAACTAAATATCTTCTAGCTACTTTAGTATAATACTTTATTTATTCTTTATATTTCACCTACTCTAGAGATATATAAATTTCTTACCCCCCTATAAGTTTATTTGTATAAATAAAATAATTAAAGAATATAGTAGGTAACTTTAGAGGAATTAATACTTCAAACTTTATAGTTTTAAGTAAAGCCTTAAAGAACTAAAAACTAGTTATAATATAAATATAGAATCTTGAGCTTTTATAGCCATTCTTTATATTTTTAGTATACTCTATTTTCGTCAGCTTTTAACTTACATTTAAGTAAATATGTAAGTTAATATTATATAATCTTATTATACCTAATTGCTTTTATAATTAGTAAGAGACGTTAATAAAATTACAATTTTTAATCATATCATGCAGAGAGGCTAAATCCTTTCTAAAAACATTATTTTGTTAAAAAGATATTATAAGTTATAATGATTCTATTTTATTAAGAATTCTATATGTAAAATCAATCAGTTAAAGTCTAGTTAATAAAAAAGCTAATAAAAGTATATTCCTGAAGGTAAGTTAAATAAATTACATTTAAGCTTCATATTTATAGTAAACATTAAATATTTATACCTATATATATAAAGATAGATTAAGTTTAACTTGACGGTATTATCTGTTTAAGTAATTTTATAAACCTTATAATAGAATATTTACTAACCTAAAAGACTTCTTAATATATAGCTATAAAGAAATACCACTACTTATAAGGTTTTAAGCTAAGGATTATAGGGTAATTTACTTTCTTACTTTATAGTTTTTATATAAGCTTTAATAACAACTTTTATATACTTTATATTTCTACTTTAACTTTATATATATAGTATAGATAACTTAAGGTAAACATCTTAAGTAATTAAGGTAATTTTAAGTTTCTTATATCTAGGAATTCTATCATCATCCTTAAAAACCTCAATATTAATTTTGTATTAATACTTGAGAAGTAAACTAAAGTTATTAAATACTATAATTATAATAGTTTTAGTATAATCTATAAAATAAAAGCTTTCTAAAAGATTAGTAGATTTACTTATAATTATTAAACAAGAGGTGTAATTACTATAGTTCTGGTAATATAGATAACAGTTAAATAAAATATACGTTCTAGAAATAGTATATTAGGTATTCTTATATTCTATATAGTAAATAATCTATTTTACCTTACTCATACCGTCAGTTTTATATACCCTCGAAGTAAATTAATATTTACTATACTTTGAGTAACTATGAATAATATAAATATTACATATAGTTAAAATAAAGTAATTAAAGAACTTCCGTCTAAGATATTCCAGCTATTAGTATTAAAGTTATTTATTATTATTTAGGGGTTTGTCAATAGTTTCTATAGTATATTTCTAATAATAATAGTATTTAGAAGAAAACCTGTATTATATGAATTATACTACTGAAATATTTCGTTTCTTATAAAATATATAATATTGAAGAGTTTAATAATTATATTAAGTATTAATAACTATAATGTTAAAGTAGGTACGTTTCTGCAGTTCGAAGAGGTAATTTAACCTAATATTCTATTAGCAACTCTTTTTTTATAATTACTAAAAGAAGATAAAGTTTATAGCTAAAGAGATAAACAGAGTAATATTATAAATATATAACTTAAGTTTATTTTTTTCTGAGTTTATAATATAGATCTTAGTATTTCTATAATTCCTAATAAATATTAACTTCATATTATATTAGATATAATCTCCAGTAGAAGCTTCTTAAAGAAAAATAAATTACTTAATATTTTGGAAATTTTAAAGTAAGATATCTCAGTTAAGAATAGACACATTTTGGAGAGGATATTACTAAGATTTATCTATATAGTAAGTTTTTTTTATAATATTATAGTTATTTTAGCTAGAGAGCTAGCTATATTATTACTATTATCTAAGATTTTAAATTCCTTTTAAGAGGTTTAAATTTAAGGTTATTTACTATTTCATTATTGTATTTATTGTAATGTTCGAAATTTAGCTTTTATATATATTTATTAAATATATATAGTAATAATAGAATAGTACGTAATCTTAGCTATATTCAGGAGAGTATAGAGGTTTATCTAAATTATTAAAGTATTTCTTACTATCTTAAATATTCAAGTTACTATTTATAGGTTCTAAGATAATATTCAATACCTTATAGTTAATCTTATCTCAATAGAGAACCTTAGGAAGCTATTATATAATCTCTATAGAAACTAAGATAGTTTTATTTAGTAGTATTAGCTTTAATTAACTGTTGATAATAAATATATAACCTTGGGTAAATATTTTCAGTAGTAAGTAAATTAATTAAAGTGTAAAATTATTAATTGAAAGTGTTTCTTTAATAGAGAATGTATAGTTCATTACTTAAGTTTTATATATAGCATCTTACTATTTTTACAAATTAATTCTTTTAGTTATTACCTTAATAGTAAGATATTTAAGCTTGGGAAATTGAAGTATATTATAATAGAAAGTTACTAAAAGCTAAAAATAAAAGTTGTCTATAATACTAAAGTAGTTATAGGGGTTAGTTACCTATATAGTAAGATTCTTCTTTATATTTTAGTATTGATTTAAAGTGTCTTACTAATATATTTAAGAATCTAAATTGTTATATAGACTTAATTTAACTACTTACGTTAATACTTTCAAATTCCTATATTATAGAGGTTATAGATAGCTATATAGATACTTAGGTTTGTCTCTGTAAGATTATAATATCTTAAGTGTAAATTTAGTTAGAGACTTTAAGTGGAATCTCAAGCTTCTTAGGGTAGGTTAATTCTATAGAAGTAGATTCATTAAGAATATTGGAAATAATTAACGTTTTAGAAGTATTAGTTTTCAATATTACTATAGATATTTTATCTTTCTTTATCTTAGAAAGGTTATATATAAGAAGCTCTTAAGGAGTCTTTAAGAGGAGGTTTTTTTAAAGTATTGAACTTAAAGCTAATGTAATTCTATAGACTATAAATCTTAGTCTCTACCTTAAAAATATCATATCAGGTAGCCTACTAATTAGCTTTCTTAAATTACAAAATAGAGGTATTTTGGTAGGTATCTTAGTATTTAAAATATATAAAGTTATTATAGTATATACTTTTAGCTTAGTGGCTCTTTAGTATTATAAGACTTTATATTATAATATAATTAGGAGGCAGAATCTGGTGTATATTATATATAATTAAATATAGCTATATATACTACGTGAGACTTTATTTTAACTGGTTTCAGTGGAGTAAGGCCTATGGAGATACTGCGGATATCTAAGGTTTAAATAATATAAGCTCTACCACTTAACCATATTATTTCTAATAAACTAAGCTAAATTATAGCCTGCCACGCTATAGCTACATTAGGTAAATAGTTAACCGTATGGCTATATAAGCTATATAACTATACTGGCTACGTGCCTATCTAGCTATATAGTTCTATTTCTATATATATAGCTTCTGCTATATAAAATAGTAATAATAATAATTAAATACTAGAGTATCGGTTTGTATCTATATAATAGAATTATATATAGTATATAATAACCCTAATAATTAAACTAATACTAATTAGTAGTTAGTCTAACCGTTATATTATTATACTATAGATTAGTAACATATAATATTAGATAAAGTAATTACAAAATTCTATATCTAAGATCTATATGAAGTAAAAGTATTATAGTAGTTGTTTACTACGTAAATACTTTAGATTCTTACTACCTTTGGATTTTACTAGAAGCTTCTAAATGTATACTAACTTCTTAAAAGTGTTACTATTAATAAGTTTAAATTTATATCTTCACTCTGGTTATTAAAATACTTTCTATAGCTTTACTAAGAAGTTTAAATTTACATTCTCAGTATTACTAAATAAAGTATGTTTAGTAAATATAATAAAAAACCTCTTTATATATTTAAAAGCCTTATAGCCTTAAAGCATAATTCTATAGCTTCTTAAGATTTATAACAATTCCTTAAGCTCCATACTTCTTACTATTTAGGCACTAGAGTTTATGATATCTTTAATATCCTACTCTAGATACCTTAAATTCTTTCTACCTTAAAGTCTCACCAGAAGCACCTTAGTTATATACCAACTTCTTAAGGAGGCTATAGTTAGGAAACTTGAATTTATATCCTCAATTTAGTTAAATTAAGATACTTCCTATAGTTCTACTAAGAAGTTTAAATTTATATTCTTAATATTACTAAATAGAGTATATTTAGTAAATATACTTAAGAGATCTTATAGCCTTATAGGCTTATAACCTTATAGCATCTTAAACTCTCCCAATATCTCTATATTTATGGCTAAGATAATAGCCCTCTCCCAGAGACTTTATAGCTTCAAGGGAACTTTATAATAATAGCTCTCTCTTACAGCCTTTATAGCTTTAAGAAGCTATATAATAAAAGCTCTCCCTTATAGTCTCTAATAGTAATAACTTTAGAAACTGCCAGAGGGTATATAATATTACTAACCTCTTAAGATAACAACCTCCTTATAACTTTATAGCTTTATAGCCCTATAGCCTTATAGCCTTATAGGTTTATATCCTAAAGCTATATAGCCTTATAGCTATATAGCTATATGAACTTTATAGCTTTTATAGATTGATAATACTTATAACCTTATAGCTTTTATAGCCTTATAATTGTATAGTTCTATAGCTTTAAGCTTCAAATAAAGCCTTATATTTCCTTAATTGCTAATATTTACGTAAAGAAATTCTGGAAATTTATATAACCACTATAATTATATAGAGAAATAGATAGGTAACAGATTCTGTAGTAAAAAGAGGATATCGAAAGAGGTAGACTTTAGCAGTTAGCTATTTAGGCTTTTTTTTACTTAGATATTAGCATTATAGCATAAAGCAAAGTTGCCAGTGTCGATCTAACCACTTAGCTAAACTATTATAGGTAACTAAATTACCTTACAGCCTACTACACTATAGCTATAATATATAAATAGTTAGTCTATATAGCTATATATGCTATATAGTTATATAGCTATATAGCCATATTTATTCTATATATAGCTTCTACTATATAATATAGTAATAACAACAACCGAATTCCAGAACACCAGTTCATATCTATATCATAAGATTATATACAGCATACAATAATTCTAATGATTAAACTAACAAATATACATATTTATACCTAGTTATATAGAACACATATATTACTTTTCCTCTTAATTGTATTTGAAAGTTAGATGTCTTATAATATAAGATAAACTATTTTAATAAAGAATAATACTATAAGAAGTTAAGTAACTAATAACTAGAATATCTCTATAAATACGTCTATAAAACTTCTGAATAAAGAAAATAAGTAAAGTACTTAATATACTACTTATAGATTGAAAGTAAAACTATATAATTTATGTCAGTATACTAGCTTTTGTGAAAAGAATTCATTAGACTTTGTATTTAGAGTTACTATAGGCATTGTTTCTTAATGACGTCTCTCGAGTAAATTATTAATATACAACTAAAGAATAACTTAAGTTTAGTATTCTAATAATATTTATCTCTAGAATAGGAAAAATAGCGAACATTAATAGTTTATTCTAGATAATACTATAGAAACGTATATAAGAGTAGAAAAGTCTGTATATATAAGAATCTAAATATTTATATAGTTTTATATACTTTCTAGTTTTCAACAGTAAAAAGCTACTCTTCTAAATATGATAGTTATATCTCTAGAAATAGTAAGATTTATAGAGACGTTTATAAGATACTTTAATATAAGTGTTAAAGTATAGAAAGAATAGAATAATATAAATATTTAACCTATACTATAACTTTAATATTAGAGGTAACTTATTTCTAGACTAATAAGTTATTATATATTATAGGATAAAGGAACCGAATAGTTATTATATATAAATATTTGAGGTAAGTGCACTTATATATTTCTATAGTGTATAGCCAGCTAAAGTATATATATATATATATATATATATATATATATATATATATTGAGTTTATTTCTATAAGGGTGTAGCTAAAAGCCTAGGTAAGGGAAGAGAAAGTAGTAAAACGTAGGGTTTCGTAGGTTGTAAGATTTTTAATTGTGTGAGCTAACTGGTAGTGGCTATAAGAGGGTCTTATTTGAGAGAGGCTGAGTGGCTTTAGGCTTCTTTTAATTATATAATAATCATCGCTATTCTAGCTTTATATAGACTATAGAGGATTTTATTCTTACAACCATTTTCTCTTTATAGACGTTTAGCCTCTAAGGTCTTTAGTTTTATATAGCTCTATTTTGAAGATATATCTTTACCGACTATTTGCCGGTGGCGTGAAGTTAAAATATAAAATAATAGTTAAAATAACAATTAAGATAACAGTTGAAAAATAATAGTTTGAATAGTAGTTAAGATAACGGGCTTTGGATATTTTTAAAAAAAGAAATTTAAAGTTATAGATATATTAGTTTGTAATATTTTCTTGCTTTTTAGTAAGATCTTTCTGTAACTATATTAACCTATAAGGCGTCGGTATATCAACCGGAGACTTTAAGATACTATCGGGATACTTAATTCCTTTAGTATATTAACTGGATACTTTAGATATAAATTAGAATATCTAACTTCTTTCTATAGCTAATGAGATATATAAAGCTTTCTGTAATTAAATAGATTACTAAGATATTAGTATATATTTGCTAGTTATTCTACTTTCTTAAAGAGATTACTATTATTATATTCTGGTAGTCTTTTAGTTTCTATATAGTTTTAGGGTTTCTTTAATAGTAAGGTTTTAGTAGTAAGATATTTATAATAAAGTCTTATAGAGCAGCTACATTTCTAGTAGAATATATAAAATTTATTATAATAGTAAGTAATTATAATACAGTCTAACTTACTATATATTCTATATATTAGCTAGCTTTGAAGGTAAGGCTTTTTACTTAGGATACCTTCTGGAGTATTAGATATATTATAGCTTACTATATCTTTAATAGGAATACCTCTAATATTACTAAAGGATTCCTATTAGAAGTTATATGAAATGTCCTTAAGATATTTAGTTAATAAGGCTACTACTTTAGGTTATTAATTATTAAGTTTCTAATATTATAAATACCTCTATATTTTCGCTTTAAGGTAATAAAAGAAGGTAAACATACAAGGCTTTAAAGTTTTTAGTTATAGTATATCTAGAGTTCAATAAATAGCTAACTATTTAATATAAAACCTTAGTGGAAATATCTAGCTATTATACTAAAGTATATAGAGTATACTATAAAGATATAATCTTTATAGAATAAAGTTAGTTAATAAATAGTAAGTAAACATTATAAAATTAGTTTATATAAAGTTAGGTAGCATATAGTAGTGATTATATTATAAGGTTTAGAGATTATATAATAGTTGAGTTATAGTTTATTAAGTCTTTAAGCTTTCTAAGGTATATAGTTATAATATATAGCTATCTGAAATTGCTATTAGCTAGCTTTCAATTATATAAAGTGATGTTTTTATAAAGTAGATTATATATATATAATAAACAAATAGTATGGTATACAGTCTGAATATAGGTTGTTGAAAGGTATAATGTATTCAAACTAGAATGGAACGCTCGAAAGTATATAAATAGACCGGTTAGTTCTTACATAAGCCGGAATATCCACACGGCAGAATAGATACTATAGCTATTCTCACAATATATAACTGGGGGATTTTATATAGTTTCTATATTTAGGGATAATAAATAGAGTTAGTAATAATAATAGTATTAAGCTTACTAATAGTATACTACTAGACAGCTACTTTATAATAAGTTTTATAAGGAATAACTATTATTCAAGAAGATATATAAATATTATCATAGTCACTATAGTATTAGTAGCTATAATACTTAAGTTACTAGTACCTTTATTACTTACTTTAATTACTCATATTAATATAGCTAATATAGATATTATTATATATATACTGGAGAATATATATTTAGAAAGTATATACTTAGAGGCTATTGTTTTAGAAGTTATAAGTATTTAAGATTTTAGTGTAGTTATTATTTATATAGATACTAGGTAGTTAGTAGGCACTTATTATAATAAAGCTATGACCTAAATTCCGGTTTTACTTTATTAGAGAGGTAGTAGTTAATAAAATTATAAGAAGATAGCTAAAAGTTTAGATAACGGATGGAAAAGTTGTTGTATGTAATTAGGAGGTAAAATCTAGTATATATTCTATATAACTAAATATAGCTACACGCACCACGTGAGGCTCTATTTTGACTGGTTATGTGGGGTAAGGTTTATAGAGACGCTATAAGTGCCTGAGGCTTAAATAATATAAACTCTACCGCTCGAATATATTATTTCTGATATATCCCTCTAGCCTTAAAAGCTACATCTGTAGGTTAGCTTTTTCAAATAATACTAATTTAAATACTCTATTTATATCTTATAAGAGACTCTTTCTATAGCTTTATTATCCTTATTGAACCTCTATCCCTATAGTAGGAAAAGTAATATTATTTACAGATTATTTAGATATTTCTTATAATTTAGACTAAAGATACCTCTTAATACTTTAGATACTTCAGACACTCCTAAGCTCTTTCTTAACTAGATTATTATTAAAGTTAGAGTCTATAAGTTCTAACTAGTAGTTAAGAGCCTTATTAAGGTTTTTAAATATTAGTATAAGTTGCTTCTCTTAAAGTTCCTCCTCTTACTATACTTTCAGGTAGTTTAACTAATTTATTATATTAATCTAGATAATAAAACTACTAAACTAGCAGCTTCAGAGAAGCTTTATAAAGCTATTAGCTATAAGGTCTCCTGAGGGTATATACTTAACTTTAAAGTGCTTTCACTAAGTTTCTTACTATAGCTAGTAGTTATAGATATTAATATACTATAGTTTTATATATAGTTATATTATTTTAGTAGTTATAAGGTATATTATTTACTAGTTATTATACTAGATTCAGACTGCTAGATAAAGTTTATATATTTTACCTCTACTAAAAGTGTTTATTATAAGATTTACTTAAAGTATAGTAATAAGGTAACTAGTAAAAATAGCTTCTTATACTATTTATAATAATGTTAAAAGCTCTATTTTAGTTATTAAAGTAGTGATAGTATCTTATTTATTAGCTTACTATATTATAAAGCTACTAAAGAGATATATAGTATAAGTCTGAAAGCTTTTTTAATTCTCACTATTATCTATAAAACTAGTATCTATTATAATAATAAGATTATTCTATAAATTACTAAACTTATAGTTAAACTTAAAGTAGAGGTCTTTAATTTTACTAAAGTATTATATTATTTACTTAGTCTTAACTTAGTAGTTATCTCTAGAGTTCTAGTTAAAATAGAATAATTAGCTAGCTATATAAGTAATATCTAGTCTTATTATAACTATAGTATAATTAATAAAACTGATATCTTATTAGTAGTATTTAATCTCTATATAGAAGGTTTAATTATATTATAAGAGACGTTTTTCAGATCTGAGGGGAATATTAAACTATTTAATATACTATATATATTTTATAAAATATTTAAGAAGCTTTTTAATATAAACTACCTAAGAAAGCTAAAGCTATTATATTATTTAATCTTAAGTAACCTTAATATTAAGAAACTATTATAGGTTTCTATCTCTCTTAAGATAATATTTCTTTTAGAGGTTTACTAATAGTATAAGTATTTTAGATACTTTTTCTAAGGGGAAGGAGAATATATAGTTATTAATAGAGAAGAAGAAAATAATATACTTCTTAAGTGAGTAATATAGCTCTCCCACAGTTAACTTAAAACTAAAGTTATTAAAATTTATCTCTAGATAATATTACTAGAAGAGAGAAGATTTTTAAAAACTATAAAATATTTTATTTAGATAGTAGATCTTTTTAAACTTTTAATAATTTAGTAGCATCTCTATATAGACTACCTTATTAAGTATTACTTAAATAAAAATATTAATTATATTATACTGAAGTAGCTTGAGATTAAAGTGGTTAGTAATTACTATAAGAATTGAAAAAGATATATTTACTAGAGTAGCTATATAAGTTTTATAGTTATCTTATAGTTATTAGGTTTTATAAATAATAAGTTAAACCTTAATTTTAAAGAACTATCTATATTTATTAAACTTATAAGTATAAACTTAGTAGTAACTTAGAACCTTTAAGCTTCTTATAAGAACTTTACTAACCTCACTCTAGAAGTGTAATTTAATATAACTTCTAAGATAAGCTTTTTTAGCTACTATTATAACTTTAGTATATAGATAAGTAAATACTACTAAGTAGGATATAGGTAATAATAATAGTTTCTGTTATAGGATTCCTAAAGTAGAAGCTTCTATTTCTTTATATCTTAAGTATTTTCTACTATCTAATTCACCGTATAGCTGAAACTTATCTTTCAGACTTATAATAACCTTTTAGACTCTTCTTAAAGTTTAAACTTTAGGAACCTCCTCTAGTTAATAATTTATATAATCTTATAATTATAAGTAGAAGTATCTAGAAGTATTTTAAAATAACCAAAAATACTAGTTAAAAAAGTAGCTTTAAATAAAGATCTTCTAGCTATTTTAGTATAGTATCTTATTTATCCTTTATACTTAACTCTCTCTAGAGGCGCCTGATCTTCTTACTTTCCTATAGTCTTATCTGTATAAATAAGATTATAGAAGAATATAGTAGGTAACTCTAGAGGGATTAATAATATAAACTTTAGAATTTTATATAAAACCTCAGAGAGCTTAGGGTTAGCTATAATATAACTATAAAACTTTAAACATTTATAGTTGCTCTCTATATTTTCAGTATAGATATCCTTATTAGACTCTTTATTTAGACTTAAATAAATATCTAAACTAACTTTACATAATTTTACTATAGCTAATTACTTTTATAACTAATAAGAAATTATATTCAAATTAAATTTCTTAAAATTATTATATAGCGAAGCTAGATAACTTTTAAAAATATTATCTTATTAAAAGAAATATTATAAGTTATAATAACCTTATTTTACAAAGAATTCTATATTTAAAACTAGTTAGTTGAAATATAGCTAACTAAAAAGCTAACAAAAATTCATATCTTAAAGCAGGCAAGATAGTTACGCTTAGATTTTATATCTATAGTGAGAATAGAATACTTCTAGCTATATATATAAAGATAGATTAAATCTAACCTTACAGTATTATCTTCTTAAGTAACCTTATAAAACCTCTAGTATAGTATTCACTAGCCTAAAAAGGTTATTAGTATACAGTTATAGAGAAATACTACTACTCGCAAAGTTTCAGGCTAGAAAGTATAAGGTAGTTTACTTCCTTACCTTATAGTCTTTATATAAACTTCAATAATAGCTTCAATATACTCTACACTACTATTTTAGCCTTATATATATAGTATAGATAGCTTAAAGTAAATACCTTGAAAAGTTAAAATAGCTTTCAGCCTCTTATACCTAGAAATCTTATTATTATACTCAAAAACCTTAATATTAATATTATACTAATATTTCAGAAGTAAGATAAAGTTATTAAATACTATAGTTATAATAACTTCAGTATAGTCTATAAAATAAGAATCCTATAAGTAATTTATAACCCTATCTGTAAATATTAAAAACGAAATATAATTATTATAACCTTAATAATAAGAATAAAGATTAAATATAATATACTCTCTAGGGGTAGTATAAAAATACTCTCACGCTCTATATAGTAAATAATCTATTTTACCTTACTAATATTATAAGCCTCACACACACCCCAAATAGGTTAGTATTTATTATACTTTAAGTAACTATTAGTAATTTAAATACTATATATAACTAAGATAAGATAATTAAGACGCTCTCTCCTAGAATATCCTAGCTACTAATACTAAAACTATCTATTAAGTTTCAGGAGTCTTTAAACAGTCTCTATAATATATCTCTAATAGGAATAATATCTAGAAGAAAGTTTATATTAAACTAACTATACTACTGGAATATTTAACCTCTTATAAAATATATAGTATTTAAGAATTTATTAACTATATTAAGTATTAATAGCTATAATCTCTAAATAGTTACTTATCTATAGTTAAAAGAAGTAATTTAGCTTAATATTCCACTAAGAATCTTACTTTTATAATTACTAAAAAAAGATAAAGTTTATAGCTAGAGAAGTATAGAGAGTAATATTATAGAAATATAACTTAGCTTTCTTACTTTCTAAAGTTATAATTTAAATTTCAGTATCTTTATAGCTTTTAATAGATACTAACTTAATATTATACTAAATATAATCTCTAGAGGGAGCTTCTCAGAAAATAATAAAATACTTAATATCTTGAAAAATATAAACTGAAGTATCTAAATTAAGGATCCATAAATCTTAAAGAGGATACTACTAAAATTCCTCTATATAGTAAGCTTACTATATAGTATTATAGTTACTTTAGCTAGAAAACTAACTATATAGTTACTATTATCTGAAACCTTAGATTTCTTTTAAAAGATCTAGATCTAAAGTTGTTTTTTATTTAATTTTCTCTTTAATTATAATATTAAATACCTAATTCTTATATGTAAATAATAAGTATATAAAATAATAATATAAAAGTAAGTAGTATTTACTATACTTAAGAGAGTATAGAGATTTATCTAAACTATTAAAATATCTCTTACTACTTTAAAAGTTTAAGTTACTATCTATAGTTTCTAAAGTAGTATTAAATATTTTATAGCTAATTTTACCTTAATAGAGAGCTTCAGGAAGCTACTATATAGCCTCTATAATAACTAAGATAATTCTATTTAGTAGTATTATATCTAATAAATTATAGATTATAAATATATAGTTTTAGGTATATAATTTTATTAGTAAGTTAGTTAGTAAGAATATAAGATTATTAACCTAAAGTATCCTTATAATAGTAGAGGTATAGCTAACTATTTAAGTTTTATATATAATATCTTACTACTTCTGAAACTATATTTTAGTTAATATCCTTATAGTAAAGTATTTAAATTTAGAGGACTGGAGTATATTATAATATATAGTAGCTACTTACGAAAGATAGAAATTATCTATAAAATTAAAATAGTTATAGAGATTCTTTAACTATATAGTAAGATCCTCCTCTAAGTTATAATATTAATATTTAAGTATATTACTAATATAGTTAAGACTTTAAAATAATATATAAACTTAGTTTAACTACTTATATTTATACTCTCAAATCCTTATATTATAGAGGTTATAAATAGCTATATAAGCTTTCAGACCTTTCTCTATTAGGTTTATAATATCCTAAATATAGATATAGTTAGTAACTTTAAGTGAAAGTTAAACCTTCTTAGGGTAGATTAACTTTATAGAAGTAAACTTATTAAAAATACTAAAAATAGTTAAGATCTCTAGAGTGTTAGTTTTAAGTATTATAATAAGTATTTTATTTTTCTTTACCTTAGGGAAGTTATATATAAGAAGCTCTTGAAAAGGTTACTAAAAGGAAGCTCTTCTGAGTGTCTAATTTAAAGTTAAGATAATCCTAAAAGTTATAAACCTTAGTTTCCACCTTAAAGAAGTTATACTAAGTAATCTATTAGTTAGCTTCCTTAAGTATTAAAATAGAGGTATTTTTAGTAAATATCTTAGTATTTAATATATATAAAATTATTATAATATATACTTTTTAGTTTAGTAGCTTTTTAGTATTGTGAGACTCTTAATTATTATATATAATTAGAAGGTAAAATTTGGTATATATTCTATATAACTAAATGTAGTTATATATACTGCGTGAGGCTCTATTTGAACTAGTTAAGTGGGGTAAAGCCTGTGGAGATACTATAAGTGCCTGAGGCTCGAATAGTGTAAACTCTGCTGCTTAAACGCGTTATTTCTGACAAAAGTAGTAAAAGGTAGGTTTCTATAGATCCTAAGATTTAAACTTAGTGGGTTAACTAGTGATAACTATTAGAGAGTTTTATTCTATAGAGGTTTAGTAGCCTTAGGTTTCTATTAATTACGTGATAATTCCCGCTATTCCAGCTTTATAAAGGCTATAGGGAACTATAAGTTTATAATTTCTAATAAACCCCCCCAGATTCTAGGATTTTATAGATAAAGAATTTAATTTACTAGTTTTATTAGTTGCTATATTACTGGAAGGTATTATATCTGAGGTATAGATTCTATATTCTAAATAAGTGTATCTAGAGATATTATCTTTAAATAGAGTATAAATTTAAACTATTAAGGAAATAAGATTCTTGATTATAATTTATATAAAAGATAGATATATTTATATATTATTATAGTGTATAGCTAGCTAAAGTATATATATATATTTATATAAAATTTATTTCTAGTAATAGTTTCCTCTTTATAATAATTATTACTAGAGATATTTTTTTCTAGATTATAATTATAATTTTATTATTCTATTAACTACTGAAATAGGTATTAGTCACTTAGGCTGAAATAACTAAATAAATAAAATAAAATAACCTCCCCAAGCCTAAACCTTCGGCAGTGGAAAATAGGGGGAAAACTCTAGAAAGATATATAAATAAAGAGCATTATATTTGCAGATCTTTAGTGTAAATAGTATCTTAATTCTAAAAGTAGTACTCTAGATTATAAAGGATAGTATAGTATATAAATTCTGTATCTCTTACTTCTATTCCTAAGTCTGGCATTATAGATATAAGCTTATAGTCTGTATGTATATATTACTTATACAATAACTGAAGCTTATAGCTGATGTCTAAGCTTATTATAATTCTCCCCTTAGATTTATAGTAAGCTTTATATTATAAATCTAATAAAACTATCTATAATATCTTAATCACCTCTATTTCAGTTATTCTAGTATATTTTTCTTTCTTATTTTATCTCTACTAGCTAGCTTTATCTATTTCTTATATATATACTAATAGTTATCCTAAAGTAGCTTTTAGACTAACTGTAGCTAACCTCTCCATTATAGTAGTTACGAAAATATATAGATAGTAGATTTAGGAGGAATATTCTATTTAATTTAGGTTTAGTAGTTAATTTACTAGTATATAAACTATTCTTTTATATAGTCGGAAGGTTATATAAAGTTCCGCAGCCTAGAGTAATTAGCTTATAGTAGGATTTACTTTAGTAGATAGGATATTGATACTGGGAGAGTATAATAAATAGGTATTAAGGGTATGGATCCAGAAGGATTATATAAAGAAAGTTTAGCTTAGTTTAGCTTTTAAGCTTCACTAGATTACTGCTATAGAGGTAAGATTAGGTTATTAGAATCTACCTTAGGCTATTTACTGTAGTTCTAATATTATCTTTTTATATCTAGATATAGTTGACTATTATAGTATACTAAGCTAGATTAGTGCTTAGGTCTGTAAATATTTTCCTAGTAGCTATAGTGGAGCGTCGTTAAAAACTAGTAATAGGTATTTGAAATATTAGTAATTATCTTAAGTCTATATTACTAGTTGTAAGGAAGGGTTTCTATAGATATTAGAGTAAGGTCTAAAGTACTTACTGATAATTAACTTCTAGTGTGAGACTAAGGGAACTTCCTCTAGTTACTAATGCTACTTATTAGAAGAGTATTATAGAGAGTTAATAATATTAAGGACTCTATTCTGAATAAAGGCTCTGGATTATTCTACTGCTTGAAGGTTATAGGTAAATAGGTTACACTGAGGGTCTATAGATATAACTTAAGCGTTTGCCTATAATAGCTTAATTATATCTAGCGACACTCTAGCGTTAAGGTAGAACTGTAATAGTTAGTTTACTATTTTAATAAAGTGATTATTATTAGAGTTTTCTTATATAGAGTTAGAATAGTAGACTCTATTAGTAGTTTAGTTAACTATAAGGTTTACGTAGTATATATTACTATTACTAATAAGGAATATAGTAATATTTATATTCTATAGGTTAGTTATTAGGTTATTTACTTCTCTCTAATTATATTTAAAAAGACTATTATTAGTATTATAGTTACTTTCTGAGTATTATAAATTAGCTATTTTAGTAGACTAATAGATAGTAAAGTTTCCTTACAGATCTATATAAAGAAGAGTATCTAGTTTCTGTGAATTTAAGTATTTTTCTATCTGTAGGATACTTTTAGTGTTATATAGGTTAATACTTTTTTAACTATATATTATTAAGTTGCAGGATCTTGATAGTTAATCTCTAGGTTTATACTATAGTGACTTAAGAAATAGTTTTGCGAATCTTTACTATTTTAGTATTAATCTTATACTGTGAAAGGGTGTTTATTATCTAGTATTAGTTTCCTTTGTCTACTTAGTAAGTTAATAACTAGCTTTAGTCTGTTAGTTTTGAGGAAGTGAGGCTCTCTATTAACCTTCTGATTATAGAGGCTAGGAATAAGGTAGGGTAACCTCTCTATATTTCTGTTTCTTAATTTATAACCTCCTAGAGGTATTTACGGAGGCTAACTAATCTATACTTCTAGAAGCTTATTCTTATAGGTGGTATATTAGATTATATTATAGACTAATCTTAATAAAAAGTTAAGTTTAATAAGTAGCTGTAAGGTTTATAAATATTATTTAGAGGGTTCTAACATTAGTTATACTTTATTTACTGGAATAAAACTTAATACTGGTGTTAGTATTAATATAGAGGTTAGTATAGTTTCCTTAGTTAGTATAATATTGAAGTATTTAGTTAGGTTATCCTAAATCTGCTATATTTACTTATATTTATTAGCTTTATCATTCTAGTGATATTCTGTATCTTATTCTTTCTATATTACTCTATTTAGTATTAGTATTAAACCTCTGGGTATAGCTGAGTGAAACTCTCAGGTAAGTTTTTCTTGCTAAGTAGCTAGTATACTATTATAATTATAGCTTCTGAGTGGAATTCTGCTAGTAGTAAGAATATCTTATATTTAGTCTAAGAAGATTATTAGTAAAGCTTATTTAGAGTAGTTAGAGGTTAATATAATATAAGTTTATTTAGCTATTAAATATTATAGTTTCACTCTGCTGCCTCTTATATATAAGTTTATTAACATTAATACTAAAATAAATCTCTCCTTATTTTACTTATCTAACTCTTATATATAATAGTATTATATATAATCTTATTATTAGTTTATAAGAAGATCTATCTATATTAAAATACTACCTTATCTATAGAGGAAGAGTAAAATAATAAATTACTCTTACTTATACTTTTTGCTATACTGAATAACTGCTACCTGAAGGTTATTATTAGTTTTAATATAGTAAATTAAAATATCTACTATATAGTTTTATATTGTTTAGGTGAAATATATATCCCAAGTGTTCCAGATTAGTTCTTTATATTACTTAATTTAGCTAAGGAGGTTATAGAGATTAGGAAGGTAATCTGAGAGCTTATCTATATTTATAGTATAGTTATTTTAGATTACTGTTAGTTAGAAGTAATTTAGTAAAAGTTCTATTACTATAATACTTCCTGGTTTAAGCTAGTAAAGAAGTTTATTTATTAGTAGTTTAAAGTTAATATTAGGGTTAGTAAGTTATTCTTTATAGATACTAGCTTAAAGAGGAGGTTAGATATTATAGTTTCTTAGATATTCTTAATAGTAATAACTTCTGGAAGGTATTATTAGTAGTAGTTTTATCCTGTGTTTTAGATTTGGAAGTAAGTAGGAGGTTTTCAGCTTTATAAATTGCTAGTAGTACTAATTAATATATAAGGTATATATATTATTAGGAGTAAGTAACTCTATTAGGTTTATAGTATTATAAGGGAAAATTATTACTAGGTAGATAAGAGCTAGGGAGAAGGTTAGGAGGGTAATATAGGGGTAATTTATAGGTCTAAACTATAAGATTAATAAAGTTTGTAATAGTAGAAATATTTATTAAAGTAGGTATTTTAGTGGGTTTAGGAAGTTTAGGATATTAATATTAATATTAAGAGAGAAAGGTAAAGTTTTATTAGAGGGTGAATATATTTAGTTAAATAGTCTCTAGGTCTATTAATCTATAGCTTTTAACTGATTTGCTTAAGAGATATTATTTTCTTTTTAGATAAAAGGATTTTTTCCTTATAACTAGTTTAGTTTTTAGTAACTTACTAGCTGTAACTATGTATTCATTATAGTGAGAGATATAAAAATATCTCCTCTAATTCTTACTTACTTAATTTCTCTCTCTTATTTATAACTTTCTAGTCTCTACTTTATTTTATTTATAATTAACTTTCTTCTACTATATCTTAATATAATTACCTTATTCTAGGTAAGAATATTAATATTTCTTACTTATATAAACTTAAGGAACTAAATACCTTCTATATAATTTATAATATTAGCTACTTTATACTTTAGAAACTAGTAAGTAATATATATCTATAAGTTATAATTCTGTTAGCTAAGCTGATAGTAAGTTCCCTACTTACTTAACGTCTCTCTGTAAGCTAATTAATTATTAGGTAATTACTAGTTTTATACCCTTATATCTTATTATTCCTTAAAATAAATACTTTAAGCTTATATTTATACTTTAGCTTTAACTTAATGAGGATCTTTAAGTTATATAGGCGACATTTTAGTATACCCTTATAGATTATTAGGATAATAAGAAAGTCTATTTATATACTATAGGGATATTTATACTTTATTATTAAGTTTTTATTTACTAGAGTGTTATTTTTCCTGATAGCTTGTAGGTTTCAAAGATTCTTAGTTAGTTAGCTACTATATATAGCTTTTTTATCTAGAGGTATAGTAGTTAATATATAGTATCCTATAGTTACTATAAAAAGTAAGTTTATACTACTTATAATAATAAAACTAGCTTTTAGGTCTGTAAACTCTATTTTAAGTATATCTCCCTTCTTAGAACTTTTTATACTAACTATTTCTTCTATAAGATTTAAGGAACTTATAATTTTAAGTATATTAGAGTTTAGTAGCGATAGGATTATAGCTATATATATTCTGATAATATTTATTAGCTGAGTGGGGAATATAATAGCCTCTCTATATCTAAATTTCAGATCTTTTAGAGTTTTAAGAAGACTAAAGTAGTAGAAGTAGCCTGTTTTAATTTCTGTTACTTTTTTAATATTATTTTTTCTAAGTAAAAGAAGATCTATAATATTCTTAATACTATATTTATATATACTATCTATTTTTTTGTGTGAGAGCTTCCTCTCTAGCTTCTTTAAGATAAGTTACCTTTTTAAATCTAAAAGGATAGTAAGGTATAGTAAGAGATTACAGTTATTTAGTAGGGAACTTTCAGCTGAAATGTAGAAAAATAAAGGAAATACTAAAATGAAGGAACTAATAAATATATAATAGATTTATAAGTATAAATAGAAACTTATCTCTTAATTATTTTTATTTTTTAACATATTTTCTTGAATATATACTTTCTCCTTATAATTAAATAAATATTTCTACTTTATAAAGAAAAGATAAGAATATTTTAGCTGTTAAAGCTTAAAGTTAGTTTTTAACTGTTTGAAATAGTAGAAATAGTGAAATAGTGATATTACCTCTATAGTTTTCTTCCCTAAAGTTTAAAGGAATACTTTAGAATCTAAGATTTCTAACTTTAAGGTAGAAGAAATAGAATCTCTATTAAGTATAAAATAGAAAAGTAGATATAAATGAAACTATTTTATAGGCTTGTAAATTAGCGTAAGAATATTTTAGATACTAATAGGTGAGAAATCTGGGTTTTGGAGTAATAATTTAAAATATATTTTCCTCTTCTCTAGATTTAGATTTAGAAGATAAATCTTAAATATAGGATTCTTTAGTATTAGATTAGTAATCTTTCTAATATTTAAGAGATATACCTATCTGTAAGTTAGTAGTATATTATTAATATTGTTATTACTTTTGCTAGGGACTATAGGTTCCTCTATATCCTCTTCCTTCTTAATAGTTATTAGTTCTTTTTTAGCTGGGAAGATTCTTTCTAGTTCTAACTCTAGTTTAGATCTATAAATATCTAGATTAGTAAGTTTTTAGTATCTAGCTGATACTTAAAAAAACCTTCATAGATAGTTTCTACTATAGGTTAAACCTTGAATTTCTTCTCTAGATAGAGTTACTAGTTTATATAAGGAAGAGTCTGGTATATATAATAATATATAAAAAGACTTAGTTTATTAGTATTGAAGTTTATATTCTAATAATATATTAATAGTCTACTTTATATTATAAACTAATATAAGATTCCTAATTCTTAGTCTATCCTCTTAAAGAATATTAATCTAATAAATATTAAAACTGTTAGTTACTTTCTTATATTAGTCTGTAGTTATTCTTATAGTATTCTCTCTATCCTTTTCCAGCTAAGTAAATATTCTGATCTATAGTTATAGTTCCTCCTCTTTTATTAATATTAATACTTAGTTTAAAACTCTCTATATAGATATTAGTATCTTAATTAATATAATTACTTTATATTTATACTTAAGGTAGAAGGGAGTGTATTCTATTGAGGTTTAAACTGTTATCTGATCTGTAAATAGTATTATAGGTAGTAGGGAGTAAGGGTTTCTATTACTATTCTCTACTATTTATACTGATAAAGTATAGGGAATTAGCTAGTAACTAACTTTAATAACTCTATTGGTCTGTAGGTTGTAGGTAGAGGTAATCTGTCACTTTATATTATACTACCTATTAAATTTAATAATATATTACTTATTCTTAGGGCTACTATTAATAATAAATATATTCTAGAGATTATATTATATAATAACTTCTTACTTATAGGAATTTCATAATAGTTTTTAATATTACTTTATATAGCTATTATGTTTCTAGCTATTTTATAAAAGTGTCTCTAGTTTTAATAAGATACTATTTACTTATTCTCTAAATATCTAAATTAATATAGCTGAATAGATATTCTTATAGAGTTATGAAGCTATAAAGGTTGCTAGTATATTAGGTTTAATATAATTAATAATCTGGATAATACTTTACTACTTTACAGACTTTCTTATATATATCTATTTAGTAGTATTAGTTAGCTAGCTTACAAAAGACTACTTCTCAGCTATAGTGTCTATTTTTATTATATATTATAATAATAAGTTTCTGATAAATTATAGGATTATCTTCTACTTACTGTAGCGTCAGTTTATATAGGGTAATTCTAGTGAAAAGTAGTTAATTATATAGTTAAAAAGTTAATACTTTATGCTTGAAGGCTCTAAAATAGGTTAGGTTAATATTAGGTAGCCTCTTTAGAGTTACTAAATAGTAAGTAATCTACTGAGATTTATATAATTAGGTCTATAAATTACTTAATATAGTATCAGGAAGTATTAATTCTAAATCTATATAATTACTAGTAGCTTGAGTGATATTTATATTAAAAACCTCCTTAATATATTACTTATTACTAAGAGAATAAGCTCTATTAAAGAAAGCTTAAGTATTTATATTTATAAAGAAGATTTACTTATTAATTTAGTTATTAATATCTCCCTCTTCTATATTATCGATTTTATCAGAGGGTCTGGAAGGTTTCTAAGATAACCTATTAGCTACTATATTTACTGTTTTACTAATATAATAAACCTTAAAGTTAAATATTTATATTTAAGATATTTAGTAAATAATAAAAGCTTCTGGAAGATCTGAGGCTATACTATTAAGTTAAGTTATTAGTATTTTTATATTTATCTCTAGTAAAGAATACTAACTATATAGATAGTTATAAATTTACTTAAAGGTTTTTAATATACTCCAAAGTTTTTTCTTTTCTATATTATAATTAAGCTCCAGACTTATAAATAAATTACTTTTATAGTAAGTAATAGCTTTCTTCCATTTAATAAACTATTTAAGAACTACGCTCCAGTTAGTTTTATTAGTATCTACTGCTAAGTAGATCTAGTCTCCCTTTTAGCTATAATTAATAGAAATAAGTATAGAAGTATTATAAAGTTTATTCTGCAGCTAGCCTATTACTATCTTCTGAAAGCTAAGCTATTAAAAAGGGATATTCTTCTTAAGTAAGTTATTAAGTAGCTAGATAATAGTAGAATAATCTTTTATCTAGACCTAATAAAAAGTAATAATACTTAGGAATAAATAGACTTTAGAGATATTATAGTATACTTTCTACTTCTTAATCTTAGTGATTTTAGACTCTTCAGGCTGTTAGCTATATATCTTATAGATATAGCTTATAATAATAATAGTTTCCTATACTTACTATAATTTTGCTGTTATAATAATATAGTTAGTAAGCTTAATATTTATTAGAATTCTGTTAATATTCTAAATATACTCTAGAATATACCTGCGAATATCTAGGTAATATAGGTTATCTTCTCTATTATATATTATTATAAGTTTTTTGATTATAATATTATTTAGAAAAGTTTTATAATAGTTAGAAATTAAGTTATAGAGAATTCTTATTATAATCCTTATAAACTAAGTAATAAAGTTAGTATCTCCTATAGGTAAAATATAGTATCTTAGTAGACCTAATAAGGTTGTAAATATAGTTAAGTTTCTACTCTTTAGATAAGAGGTATCTAATTATAACTTAAGAAAATATTAAGAAGGAAGAAAGGTTTATATATATTAAAATCTTCTGAGAATTTTTCTGCTTCAAGTGGTAACTTTATATCTTAAATTATAATATTATTAATTTTTATAGCTAGGTTAATAAGGTTTATCTTACCATCCTTCTTGCTAATAAGAAAGAAAGGAGTTTAGTATATAGTATAACTATACTCTAGGATTCTATTCTATATATAAATTCTAAGAATCTTAATAATATTTCTCATTAGTTTCTTAGGGATTAGGATAGATCTTACTTACTATATTTTATATAGGATAGTTTTAATTATCTATAGTAGTATCACTAACTTAAGTAGCTTACTGTAATAGCTAAAGTTATAAGCTTGATACTACTTTTATATTTTTAGAATTTCCACTAGAAGTTTCTTTTCTAGTTCATATAACTAACTTACTGAATTTATAATCTTATTTAGATACTCTAGAGTAAGATATTCCCTAGTAGTAATTTTTAAAAACTTTAGTGTAATTTTATCTATAAATTATCTCTTGGGACTATTTTTAATTAATTTCTCTGCTTCTGCTTATACTTTTAGTTTCTACTTAAGGTTACCTTCTGGAGTTATCCTGTTAAATAGTATATTATTAACTAAGTTAATTTTTTTATTTTTTATTTTATATATTATATTAGTGTTTTTAACTAGTTCTCTTTATATATTTATTACTACTATATATTTAGTTATACCTAGGAAGCTTTCTTCTTCTTCATTAAATATAATATTTAATACTATTACTACTTTCTAGCTTCTGTGGTGTAGGGTTTTCTAATTCTTCTTTTCTCTTGCTAAAGTTTATTATACTGATAATTTAGATTTATAAAGGTTATAGAGATATTTACTATTATAGGATAGGCAGTCTAAGCTATATTGTCTAAGAGATATAATAATATAGTAAATCCTCTGAATCTTCAGCTTTATAAATTAGTAAACTGAAACCTCTAAAATCTCTTTAAATTTCTTCTCTAAGTTATTAATTACTATAATAATTTCTTTATTACTATTTAGCTATATTTAAACCTCTTTTAATATTTAGTTCTGTAGCTATAATGTAAAATCTGTGAAATCTGAATTAAAGCGAGATAGTGGTATATTTAATTCTCCCTCCTCCTCTTCTTTATATTAATTATCTCTTTCTGTAAAAGAATAGCTATCTACTAATATAGGGTTATTAATAGACGCTACTAGTTTCTCTCTCTTATAGGAAGAGAAAAACTATATATTTTTTTAAATCTGGTTGAAACTGCATATATCTATAATAATATTATAAAGCTTTACTATTAAATTAAGTATATAAAATAATAGTAGAATATTTAGCCTGTTATTTTTAGACTAAAGTATACTTATAATCTAGTTTAGAATGTAATTTAGTATTATTCTGATTTTGATAATAAATAGGATATTTAAAACTAAATCTTTTATAGTATAACTTTTAGGTATAATAAAAAATTCTATATTAGAGATATAGTTACTTAACTAGATATTCTTTATTATTACTTTAGTGAAGTTAGTTATATAACTAATATTAGTGATACTATAGAGACCCAGTCTTATTAGAGTTATATAAAACTATAAATTAGTTACCTATATATATTCCTCAGAGATAATATTAATTATAGAGTCTATGTTAATAATTCTATAAACCTTAGAGTCTGCTGGGTCTGTGAATTAAATATTAATCTAGAAATATATTATAATAAAGTTATAAACTATTACTAAAGTTATTATTATCTAATCTGCTATAGAGATAATCTTAACTATAAAGCCTACTACTTTAATATTTATATTATAACTTTATATAATATTGCTATATTAGGTTTGTAAATATACTTCCTCTATATTACTAGGTGTTCCAGAAGGTAGAGAGGCTGTTATTATTTATAGCTTAGTATACTTACAATTCTAATACTTTATCTGTTTATAAATTACCTCACTCTACTTCCTAACTTTATTATAGAATTCTATAAAATCTTTATCTACAGGAAGGAAGATATTCTGAGTTTCTTTATTACTAAGGTAGCTATCTATAACTATCTTTATATACTTATAGCTAACCTAAGTATATATAGGTTAGTTATAGTAAAGTAGCTTCTTAGGAACTGAAATTTACCTACTAACTTTCTTATAATAAATATTATATATAAGGTTTTAGTTTTCTTTACTAGTTAGAACTATAAATATAAAGATCTGTGAAGGGTATTCTGAATAGTCTGTCTCTACTGTCGTTGGAGCGTTAGGGTTGAATATCTGCAGGATTGGTTCCGTGGCGAAAAGTTGTTTCAGTGTGAGGAAGGCCTCCTGCTGCTCTGGTCCCCAGTTGAAAGGAACTAATTTCTAAGTTAGGCGGTTTAAAGGCTTTATAATAGTGCTATATTGAAGTATAAAGACTTTATAGTAGTTTGCAAACTTAAGGAAACTGTAGATACTTTTTAGTAAGCTGGGGGGAAGTTAGTTAGTAATAGTTTCTAATTTCTCAGGATTATAAGAGAGGCTTTTTCTAGCTGTTATAATATACCTAATATACTTAACTATAGTGACTGAGAATTTATATTTCTTAGGATCTAATTTGAGGCTTACGTTAGTAAGGTAGCTAAATATCTAGTGGACCTTCTCTTTATGCTCCTTTTGCAAGTTACTAGTGTAAATGAGGATGTTGTTAATATATACTATAATGAAGTTATCTAGGAACTATTGCAGGCAGCTGTTAATATACTATTAAAATATAGTGGGGATACTAGTGAGTCTGAAGGGATATATTATCTATTTAAAGAGGCTGTAATATATCTGAAAAGCTGTTTTCTCCTGATCTGCTTTATTGATTCTGATTTTGTGGAATATAGTAACGATATTAAGCTTAGTATATTAGTAGGTAGTAGTAACTCTCTGGAGGGTTTCTAATATTAGGGGGAGGGGGTAATAATCCTTCTTTATAATAATATTAAGAGCTCTATAATTTATATAGAAGTATATTCCTCTGTCTGGCTTTTTTATAAAGAGGATTAGAATATTAGTGGAGAAGCTGTTTATCTTAATAAATTCCTTATTAAGTAAATCCTCTAGAGTTTTCTTAAGTATTAGAAGCTTCTCTTATAATATACTATAGAGAGGTTCCTATAGGAGGTCTGGTTCTTATTTCTTCTTATTAGGGATTAATAGGATATAGTAATTTATCTCTAGTTAGCTGGAGGGTAGTTAGTATACTGAATCTAGATAGAAAAGATCTGGGAATTCTTTTAAGATATTTGTGGGGATATAGTCTCTTAGGTCTACTTCCGCCTTTAGGGTTAATATTTTCTTAATATCTACTAGATTAATGGATATAACTTAGTAGGGGTTTAGTGTCTTACTAGTGTGCTGTATAGTATACTGATAGATAAATATAAATAAGTTGGTATTAAGTAGCTAAGCTGACTAGATCTCCTTAAGTTATACTAGTTTATCTTGGTGTTTTAGGTATACTATTATACTGCTTTTTCTGTATGTTATCTATTAAGCTTTAGTGTTATAAATAATATAATTATTCTCTATTTATAGCTACTTGAGATATAAGAGTGGCTGTAGGCTTTCTATAATGTGGGTGTAGATCTTCTATGTATAGCTACTAACTTCTAAAGTCAGGATAGTTATTCTTTAGATATTATTAGGTGACAGCTTAGTGGTATATTTCCTTATCTATCTTTTTAACTTATTAACTAGTGGGAGGTAAAACTTCTTTATAAGGAAGGTATTAATAATAATATAGGCGTTATAGTCTATATTAATAAGTATATTAATAGAGTAATTTCTATTAATTTTAGTCTGAATAGTAGTTAACTATTAGTTACTTACTTATTCTTTTTCCTATTATTTTCTCTATCTTATTACTTCCACTTTAGTTAGCTTTAGAGCCTAATTTCGCTCTAGAGTTACTTTTTTCCTAAATTTTTATTATTACTAGGTGGGGTAGTATTATCCTTCTGGTTATCTCTAGTATAATCTAGAGCGGCTGTAGCTTTTATAATTTTTATACTGGTTTTCTTATACTCTTAGGATCTATAGTTTCTATAGATATAGTTTTTCTTACTATATTTAAAGTATTAGTAGGTATCCTAGTAGTCTCTGGAGTGTTCCTTAGAGGCAGAGGAGGAGCTGCTAAAGCTCCAGTATCATTATTATTCCTTAACCGCTCTAGTTATTATAATATTACTTTCTGCGTTATAGGTAGTGGGTCTCTAGTGGGGCGGCTGGTAGTATGCTGGCGTCTCCTTTATATATTTAAGCTTCTAAGTTATAGCTTAAACTTTAGATAACTAAGGTTTATACTTTATAGGAAGGTTAATTATAATAAGTAGCTTCTTGAAGTGGGGGAGTAGGGTAGCCTCCAGTAGGGAGATCTAGACTATATCTAGTTATATATACCCTCTAGTATCAGCTAGAGTCTTTTTAAATTAAGATAGAAAGGTAATTAGATATTTATTTTCCTTCTATCTAAAATTCTATAGTTAGGTAATAATGTAGGGCTGACTATTAGGATCTAGATAAATTCTATCTAAATAATCTATAAAATTGTTTAGATTATAGGAATTCTCTAGCCTTCCTACTATATAGAAAGTTTTAACTATTTACTGAAGACTAAAGTCTAAATAGAAGTAAATTAGGTATCAGTATTCCTAATTACTATCGAAGAAATAGTAGTTAATCTTAAGCTTAACTTTTATCTATTAGGCCCACATTTAGTATTCCTTCTACTTACCTAAAAACTTTAGAAGTAGGGGAAGAGGCTTCCTCTAGTAGTTAGCTACTAGTGGGGGTATAGTAGTATTATTAACTCTAAAAGCTATCATCCTAATAGACGTTATTCCGGAGGTTACTAGAGTATCCTAATGTAGGCTAGAGATATCCATTATAGTAGCCACCTGGGGGTTACTACCTACTATAGCGTCTCATTTCGCTAACTTATATAAGAGCTTATTAATCCTCTAGTAGAGAGAGCTTAAAGTATATTATAACTGCTGCTAAAGTAGTTTACTTATAGGGTTACTACCTATAGGAGTATCCTGGGGGGCTCTAATATCCTCTATCATTCTTTATATTAGTTACCTATCATATAGTATCGTATCCTAGGAGCTACACTTAACTAGATTATATACTTAACTAGTGGAGAGTTATGCTCTACCCAATATTATCTATATAGTAAATAAAACTAAATTCTCAATATATAAAAAGCTGGACCTAAGTTTATTTAACTGGAAGATAGCGTAAAATACTGTTTATTTAGAACTAAGGAGTAAAAAAAAAGCTTTTATAAGTGTATAGAAAAGTCTGTATATATAATGCTATATAGGGCCTACTGGGGCCCCACTTGAGGGAGGGGGTTAGCTTCAGATATCTGGACACAGCTCTGGCTGGATATCCAGGTATAGCCTGTAATAAGATCTTACTTTTACTATTTTTCTAAGTAAATTATTAATAAGGTAGCTTCTCTATATTAGATATTATTTTCTTATTATTAGATATAAGTTTTATTACTCTTATATTCTTAAATATCTATATAGTTACAAATTTATAGTATATAGTAATTAGGTTTATAAATATAGTAGTTTTTAGCTTATATAAGTTATATAGTGAATAGTAGTTATTAGTTAGTTTTATTCTCTCTACTATTCTAACTTCCTCAGAAGTTATCCTCCTCTAAACTTTCTGTGAAATTATATTAATATACTCTACTAATATAAGATTAACTATTATAATATCTAAAATTATATAAATATCTTCTATCTAGCTTCTCCTTCTCTCTAATACTAGCTGGCTTTTTTATAGGATTTTTATAGAGGTAGATATTATTAACTAAGCTTAAGTAGTCTGATA
The DNA here is from genome assembly GCA_001693025.2 of Colletotrichum lindemuthianum. Lineage (NCBI taxonomy): Eukaryota > Fungi > Ascomycota > Sordariomycetes > Glomerellales > Glomerellaceae > Colletotrichum > Colletotrichum lindemuthianum. Next base: position 290,070 of record MASP02000016.1, on the reverse strand, counting down.
CGTATCCTGAAATTTGGTATTTATAGATTACTACTATACTTCACTCTAGTTATATTATTATAGTAGGCTCTAGAAGTTAGTATATTAGGTTTACTTATAAGTTAATATTAATAAGGCTGCTGGAAACTATTAAGGTTTCTTAGTAATAAAGAGGAGAACTATCTTATAGTTAGGCTAGTTACTAGTTTATTTATTAAAAATAATATTATTTTTAATTCTTTTTAGATTCTAGTAGATCTATCTAATATAATAGTAGTAGTTAAGTATATTAAAGTAGTAGATATTCTTAGAAATATATTATAGTAGCTGCTAGTATTTAAGTTTCTAGTGGTTATTTATTTTATATTAGTAGTGTAGTAAGGAACTAGTTAGTGTAAATTAATTCTAATTCTGATTATTCTGAAAACTAAATTAATTTTTGAAATTTACTTCCTCTTCTTCTAAAAACTTCGTTTCTATAGTTACTACTATACTAAACTGCTGAATCTATAATGTAAATAGTATAACTATTATAGTTATTTAGCTTAATAGTATATAATTTTACTACTAAGCTCTATGTCTCTCTAAAGTTATCTATAAGCTTCTGTAAGCTAGGTTCTATCTTAGTAATAGTTATCTAGTTAAGATTTAGGTTTTTAAACTAACTTAAAAGCTATTTACTATTAGAGTTAAGTTTATTTGTAATTATATTAACTTTCTTAGTAGTTTTTATAATTTTTAACTAGAAGGCTATATCTATAGAAGCTACTAAGGTTCCTATAGAAGTTAGCTAACTAGTTAATTATTTAAGGAAAGTCTAATTATCTACTTATTAGGTTAGTAAATACTTAAAAGATATAATAAACAAATAGCATAGTATACAGTCTGAATGTAAGTTATTGAAAGGTATAATCTATTTAACCTAGAATAGAACGCTTAAATATATATAAATAGGCTGGTTAGGCTTTATATAAGCTAGAATAGCTATACAGTAGAATAGATACTATAGCTATTCTCACACACCCCCCCAGCGGAATAACCACTAGACGAAATCTCATACTTTAAGCTCCAAATAGCATATTTATAACAAATGAAATACTGTAAATAGATATCGAAAGTTATTCTTTAAATATTAAAATAAAAGAAATAATATTTTTAACTAACCTATTATAATATTTATCTTTAATATAGTCGTTATTAATATTCAGTAGGAGTAATCTATTAGTTTCTTCTGAAATTATATGATCTTAGTTATATAAGTATTATAAACTTCAGCTTTATTTATATTCACTAAACTTTCTTATCTTCTTAACTAATAATCTTAACTATTATTATATTTATTAGCTATAAGTATTACCACTATAGATTTTATATATTATTTTATATAAATTATTTTAACTGTTACTAACGCTTGATTTAGGCTGAAGTAACTTACAATACTGTCACTGAGGTTAATAATATAATTTTGTTATACCTTATTCCAGACATTATAATTTTTAATTAGCCTATTCCTATTCTCACTCAGTAAATTCCTTTATTAAAAGAGATACTCTCTAATACTAACCTTATATCTTTTTAACAAACAGAACTCAAACTCACAATAAGCATTTTTCATTATTTTTGTTATTCCCTCGCTCCTAATAATATATTCAGAACTTAAAAACTAATTCTTTATTCTCTTAAGGAAGTATATTATATCCAGTAATTATTCAGTTTATTTATTTATTTTACTGACGCTAACTCTTTATTTCTTACAGACATAATAGTAAATTCTATTATTAAACTTACAAATTTCGTTAGAACTTAGTCTATTTATATAATTTAAAAGTAGGTTAGTGATACAGAGTATTCATATCCCTTTAAAATATATTTTACTATTAAGTAGCAATATAAAATTAAGATTTCCTAACTGAAAGCTTTTATTAAAATATATTTTACTAAATTCCCTAATCTCTAAGAATCTTCACCTAATCTCTCTATACTTAAGTTACCTAATATATCTAAATTTAGTAATACTCAAAATATTATTATTTAGAAGTTAGCTACTTTTATTAAGAAGTTAGCTATTCCCACTATTACTAAATATTACTATAGTTATCCTAAGAAAATATAGATTATTACCCCTCCTATTAATAATGAGGAAGATAATCTCGTAAGTAATCTATCAGTTGAGGATAAAAACAAGGAGCTTAAACTTATTAAAGAGGATAATAATAAAATTAAATAACCTAAAAAAGAGGAAGAGGATAAAGTCGAAAGAGTTATTAAACGCCTAAAGAAATATCATAAGAATATACTAGTATCCATAAGAAAGTCCACTCAGATTAAGGATTAAGAAGTATCTTCCAAGATTAAGAATCTAAAATACTAGCTTAAAAGTATATAATATTAATTAGCTAACCCTAATAAGTCTACTAATTCTAAGAAATCCATACCCATTAAGAGGGGTAAGTTAAAAGTTGAAACTTCAGAGGAATACGAAAGTTACTTAATTGAAAATAAGATAATTAGAGAGACTCAGCCTCTCTAAACTATTCCCTACACTATTTACATTTCAAGTTTTATTCTTAATTATAGTTTCTATCTCTACTTAATTAAAGTTAGAAGTAGTAATATACCCACTAAACATTATTTCTAGTATACAAATAGGTCCCAAAAAACCTATATCCCTATATCCTAAAAGACTTATAATATATTTAAACGCTATATTAAAGCTATTAAGATATCTAATAATAATCCTGTAAGTAGTTTATTATAAATTACTAACTTAAAGCTAACTCTCATAGATAAAAAGCAAGCAAGTTAGCAACATAAAGGTTATAATCTAACTTAAGTTATATTTAAACTAACAGAAAGAATTCAAATCAGCTTTTATTAAGAATAGAAATATTCCTAATTCTATTATTCAGATATTAATCACTCTAAAAAATACTATCGCTAAAATATTATTATTCTTACTACTTATTTAACTACCTACAGTTAATTAGATCTCTAACCTAACTGTAAGTATAACTAAATTACTTTTTAGCTGGAACCCTATCTCTCAGTCAGTCACTAATAGTTTTAGAGGTTATCTTAGTAATTTAACTTTTAGCTCTATTAGATACCCCCCTCTTCAACCTAATTTCTATATACTAGTCACTACAGCTTAGGCTTCATCCTAAAGTAATAAGTTTAAACAGTCTCTCTTAAGTTAGATATAGACTTAACTAGAGATCTTTATTCCCCACGAGAGAGTAGATAAATTCCACTATTTACTTACACTCTATATCAATACTACTAAAACCTTCCTCTAAGAATTAGAATTTTATTCATTATTATTTAAATTCTAGCTTTTAGGGGACTAGGTAACTTAGCTTAAGTAGTCCCGATAATATTAATTAAAAATCCATTAAGTTAAGAAATACTCTAAATTATTCAAACTTCGCTCAAGTTAAGTTTTTCATAAGTCTATCTATTAGTATTATATCTATAAGTATATAGATAACCTTAAAACTCCCTTTTAAGTATTCTTAATATAACTATATTTATTAAATATCTATATATTAAAGTTTAATAGACAGACACTCACTATCTAAGACTACCAGTCTGATAGTTTAGTAGTTATCATAATAAACTCTCTAAATATCTCCAAAATCTAACTCTATATCTCAAAACAATCTCTTCAGAATTATAACCTCTTTCAAAATATATTTAAGACTGAGAAGTTCTACCTCAGTAGTTAACATTATAATAATACTTTATTAAGCAGCCTTCTATTAGATTAATCCTCCAAATAAAGTAATAATATAGTTATAACTTAATCTTTAAGTATCTTTATTATCTGTAAAGGAAGTATCTCTAGTAATTAAGAATATCTAAAGTATCTTATCTATACCCCCTAAGCTTCCAAACTAAAATACTAGGAATCTCATCCTATAGAGATATTAAATTATATAGTCTACAGTATCTTAGTATATTTAAGAAAGGTTTATAAGATATCTCAACAGGAGAAAGCAGATATATAAGATATCCAGTTATACTATAATTAATATATAGAGAATTAAACTAACCTTAGTTTAATATATATAAATTTCTTTTAGTATTACTTAACCAGAATTTATAACAAAAGATACTATTAGAAGTAGTATTATTAGTATTAGTTTATATTTGAAATTAAAACGTTTAGCGTTTTTGGTAATATATATATTATAAACTAAGTAAATCTTCTAATACTTACGATCTCTAACTACTTAAACTCCCAGAAAATACTCTACTAAACCCTATTCCTTTAGCTTATACACTCACTTTATACTAGCAATAATATTAAATACCTCCTTTTCAGCTACCTTATAATATAAGAGAAGAATATCATCCATATAGAAGAGAATATAAACAGTTAAACTCTAGTTTTTAAATAGATAAAGTTCCTCTAGGTAAGGAATAAAACCTAGAGACTTTAGCGTAATATAGAAAGCTTTATATTATAGGAGGGGTATATCTCGAAGCCTATAAAAAGCTTATTTAAGCTCTACGTACCTCTCTGTAACTTTAAATCTATCAGGTAGTTTAACTATTATTAGAAAGTTATTTAGATCCCTCACAATATTAAGAAACATATTAATAATATTAAACTAAAGGATTTTAAGGTTAAATTATACTGTAATTATTATAGCCACTCGAAAAGTTTAAATAGTTAGTATCACTACATATATAGTTTACAGTAGATTAACCAGTTATATATCTCTATATATATAAATCCTCACCTTACATTATTCCAGGAAACTATCAGTATCTATCTTATAGGTAAAAACCCACTTTAAAAGTAGAGATTTTAACTTTATATCCTAGTAATCTATTTCTCACTAGATACCCTTTTCCTTCAACTTCATAATTTCAGCTCTTACCACTTTAATAAAGAATATTCAGAGGGATTCTAATAAGTTAGTAATATCCTTCTAGGTCTTAGGAGATACTACTAGTTAGTTAAGATATATTCGAATCTATATAGCTAGATCCTTCTTTTTTAGAGCTATATTTTAAATAATAAGGAAAACTATTAAAAAACTGAGACTATCACTATTAAGCTCCTATTATTAATTAGGTAGACAGATACTAGTGAAACTATCTTATTTATATTCTATAAGATATAAGATACTACTATTATATTCTTTTAAAAGTATTATATAGTTATTAATATTCATTTTAGGCTTAAGTTACTATTATTATCTACTTCTATATTATTAGCCTAACTCCTAAGTTATTAAAATCCTAAAGTTCTGAGGTTGAAAACTATATTTTAGTCTACCCTAAATTAGCTAAACTGGGATCCTAATATAATCACCTCTAGCCTCCTAGTTTAAAGTAGATTTACCCTCTTAGCTAGCTAGATCCTATATTTTAAGTATACTATCTAATTCTCTAGCTATTAGTATACTTTCTAAATTCCAATTTTTAGGTATTTATACTAATTCTATTAGTTTAGAAGTTAGTTTAGATATTATTAAACCTCTCTTATCAGTCTTTAAGATTAAGTTAGAACTTAATTTAATATCTTAAGCTACCTCTAGTGCTATAGGAGTTACTAATAGAAGAGAGGATCTTTTAGTAAATATTCTCTCTAATTTAAACTCTCTAAATACTTTAAGAATAGAATCTTCTTCCTCCTCAGTAATTAGATTAACTAGGGATTTTATAACTTCTTTAGTAAATACTTTATATAAGTTATATTTTAAGTAGAATCTCTTCTTATTAAATTTAATATTCTAGATAATAATAACCTTATAAAGGTAGGAGATCCAGATCCTATAGAGATTATAAATATTTAGAATATATCCCACTAGGTATCTAATATATCCCCTTAGTTTAACCTTAAATAACTTTTTTAAAATACCTTATTTATAGTGTTTCTTAAGTAAATATACTTAATATCTATAAATATAGATTTATTCCTAATAGGGATATAAGTCTTAATATAAGTTTAGAGTATATTCTGGAACCTACTAATGAAAATACTATCTAAACTAAGTTTTTTTAACCTTATATAGTAACTTCTAGTTATTTTAAGCGTTTAGAAATATATTATATAATATTACTACCACTTAAATTACTTCCACCTACAGTTTAGATAGTAATTCTGTAGCTTCTTATATCTTAATTCCTTAGGTTATTAGTTCTTTTCCCGCACACTTACTTACTCTAACTAATTCTTTTATATATAAGGGAGATAGCTTAAGATTGATACCTTACTCTTTTACCTAGATTTAATAATCTGTTTCGCTATTAATTATTATTATAGCTTACTTAATATCCTGGCGAATCTTATAAATTAAGAGACCTCTCTAGCATTTAACCTATTTTTCAAACGTTATAATTACTTAATAAACTAAATTATAGGTTTTATCTATAAAAGTAAATATAAAAAGTAGGCCTGAAAACTTATCCTTAATAACAAACGCCTATAAATCGCCTATATATACCCTAGGAAAGTTAAATAAATCCCAGGAGATTCTATAAAACAGGCAAACTAAATATAATTCAGATAGTTATCTAGAAATAACTTATTGAGAATAAGCTTCCACACAGTATAAACAGTCTAATTACCTTAAACCTATAATCTTCACCCTCTAAATATTCAGTATTAGACACTCGAGAGTATTAAAGCTAAAGTAGCCTGCATGAAGATACTAAGTTAGAGCGTCATTAAACCTATCATTTAGTAGAGATACTGAGAGTTAAAGTCGTAACAGTAGAATATAAAGTAACTCTAAAACTATACTAAAAGTATTTAAATAGACTATTAAGTAGTTAGAAAGTAGCTTATATTTAAGAAAGATAAGGTTATATTTTCTAAGTAGCTATCTTATCATAATAGAGCAGTTAAGTAGCCTATATTTAAGTATACAGTTAAGTTCTATATACTAGATCTTAGTCTTTTTGAGGAGTAGAGTTTCTAAAATAATATTAGTATAAAAATCTTTAATATAGGTAATATTATCTAACGTTAAATTAAGTATATTCTTCCCNNCTATTAAGAATATTCTAAATTATATACTTACCTTATCTAATAATTAGAAAGTTAGCTAAGCTGCACTAAACTATATCTATCTCCTAACTTAACTTGAAAGATCCCTCTTCAAACAGTATTATAGAATTAGTAATATAAACCACTCTATAACTATTAAAAACTATACTTACTGAAAGTAAGTAAGATCCTTAAGTAATAGAAAAAACACCTAGAGGTATATTTATATTTAATTATTTAAGAAGAGAGGGATTAATATTAATATATATTAAGTTTGAGAGATACTAACTACTTCTACTAGATTTACTGCCTGAGGGAGTTATTTTAACCTTAGAATTATCTAAGGATAGCTTTTTAACCTTAGCTACGTAATCCTTATTATTAAGCTATCCCTTTTTAACTAGCTTCTAGTAGAGTCTATATAGTTCAGAGTTATTAATTCTGTCGATCACTATATTTCAAGCGGCAAATGATATATAAATATTAGGAAATTAACTGTAAACGCTAATAATAGCATACTTAACATATCCACAATCCTTAGGTAAGTATAAATACTGTCTCCAGTCATATAGACACTTTAGTTTCAATTAAGTTATATTATCTAATATCCCTATAAGAATAGCTAATATAAGTAGTATTTTAGTTTAGCCTTTAGCTGAACTTCCATTAATATATATCAGGAAGGTAAAAATCTCTCTATATTAAACTAGACTAATAATTAGCAGGTTGAGAATCTTATTCTTAATTACCTTCTAGTAATATCTAGAAGCCTAACTAGATATAATATAGTAGCTAAGCACTTAAAGTCACTCTTTAACTATAAGTATATTCTTAATCTTAGGGATATTAAATATAACTACTTGAAGGTAAATTATATATTACTTATTATACTAAGCTAAAACAGAGATATTTAAATTAGCTTTTTCCAGAATTCTCTTATATTCCACTCAGACGCTCTATTATATAACTAACTTATTCTGAGTATATTAATATTTCAAAATTTTAAGGAGTACTTAAAAACACATATTATTATTATTAAGAAGCTCTATTCAAGCTAGCGTGAGAAGATTATTATTAATAGTTATTTTCATCCATATCTGAATTATATTATAGTATTTCTTAACATCCTTACAGTTAGATTCGCAAACTGCTTAAAGCTTAATATCTGTAAAATAGCAGTCGAAAATACCTATAATCTTAACTATATATAAATCTAAATTTTTAGTTTCTCAAGCAGTATTTTCTATAGCCAGCCAAATGTCGAAACTCAGTAGATTAAGTGGTTTTATAATATTGATAGTTAGTATAATATCTAGATTGAGGTATTTTTAAATATCTCAGCTAGTTATATAAAATTGAAGAGTGATATACTACTAGTTAAAATTAATATTATTAGATAGTTTAATTTTAGTGTTAAGGCTACTAGCGGTCGAAAATGCTATATTGGAATAGTTATGATAGATCTGAAAAAGTATTTATTTCTTCATGCTAAAATGATTAATAGGAGTTCAGGGGATAATTGAATAAAGCTGGGCTTATAACTATAATGAATAAATAGTATAGTATACGGTCTGAATGTAGGTTGTTGAAAGGTATAATCTATTTAACCTAGAATGGAACGCTCGAATACGTATAAATAGGCCGGTTGGGCCTTATATAAGCCAGAACGGCCATATAGCAGAATAGGTGCTGTAGCTATTCTCACAAAAGAATATTAGGATATCTTAACTAGTTAAGGAATCTTATAGTAAAAATTTCTAGTAATTTCTTAGAGAGATTAAAGTGGAAGTTAGTATAGAGAGATATAGATAAGATTAATATTAAGTAAAATAATATCTTTATAGATTCTTACTCTCTCTTAAAGGTGATTTATAATAGTTAGGTAGTTAACTACTCTAGATGAATTATTAGAAGTTAAGTTAGTATTATAGCTTATAATATAAAGTTTCTTATTAGGGTTATAGCTAGCTATATAGTTTATAATACTATAGATATTTATTAGGATATTTCTAGCTGCCTACTAAGTAAGTGTATTAGTTATTATAATTTTAATAGTATATCTATACTATATACTGCAGTAAAAGGAGACTTTAGTAACTATCTTACGCTCTAGCTTATATAATATCTTAGATCTAGTTTATAGTTATTTAGAAAGTTAGAAATATTATTACCTATATATTTATAGGTATTCTCAGATTAAGAAGCTATTTTTATTATTTTTAGCTAGGTGGACTGAAGTTTAGAGAGTATTATAAAGTTCCTCATAGTTATTAGATAATTAAGTAAAATATTAGAGATCTTAGAGGTAGGTATTTAATGGTGTTAGTTTATATTATAGTTAGATAAAGAGGTATTATTTAATTTCTCTGGAGTGTTTATTATATAGAGTTGGATCTTCTTAAAAGCTAAACTATTAAAGGAGGAATTAGGAATAGTTAGTGAGAGAAGTTTGGAAGCTTTCTCCTTATTAGTATTTAACTATTTAGTAGTTATTATAGTAATTATTATATTTTTAGTTACTCTTTAATTATTAGTATATAGTAACAAATAAATCTTAGTGTTATATAGGAGGGTAGCTATCTTGATTAGTATTAATCTCTCTGGTACTTTCTTTCTAGGTTCTCTCCTGAGTATTTTACTCTTACTTTTATATAGAGTTAGGTTTGTAAATATATTCTTCTCTGTTAGGCTTTAATATTAGTAGTATAGGCTTATATTCTTTATAACTCTCCCTATTTTACTACTTCTTAGTTATAATATATTATATAATATTTTTATTGTTTTTCTGTAAATCTTTCTATTTTTATAAGTAATCTATTTCCTTATTAACTTACTTCTTTTTATGTTGTTTTGCTGCTTCTTAATAAAAGTTAAGTAGGTTAATATTATTAAACCTATTAGTTTTGTGAGACTCTTTTCAGCTTAATAAGTTATTCTGGATTTTCTGATTTTATATATAGTTCTTTTTTATCTTCTTTATTATATTATTATAAATTATATACTATTTTCTAGTCTAAATTAGAAACTTTACTCTACTCTATAAAAAGAATAAATATATTTTTAAGTTTTTTATATTACTATTAGAGTTTTCTGTATTCCTACTAATTTATAGTTAAAATATAGCTATTAGTCTTTACTATTTATTAGTATTAAGTTTGTTAACAAGCTTTTTATAGTTATATAGAATTTAAAAAACCTTATCTGTAAGTTTTAAGGTTCTTAATGTTATCTAGCTAGTTAAGATAATATATTATATTATAATTTTTCACTTTAATTTATTTAAGATAGTATAAGAATACCTCCTTATTTTAATCTATAAGGAATTAAGAAAAGATATATCTGCCTCTAGATACTATTAAAATAGGTATTAGCTACTTAGGCTAAAATAACTGAATAAATAAAATAGAATAACCTTCCTTAAGCTTAATCCTTCAGTAGTGGAAAATAGGGGGACAACTCTAGAAAAATATATTAAATAAATAGTATTATATTTATAGATCTATAGTGTAAATAGTATCTTAATTATAAAAGTAATACTCCAGATTATGAAGAGTAGTATAGTATGTAAATTCTGTATCTTCTGCCTCTATTTCTAAGTCTGACGTTATAAATATAAGCTTACAGCCTGTGTGTGTATATTACTTATATAATAACTGAGGCTTATAGCTAAAGCTTAGACTTATTATACTACTATTACTAACTTCTACTTTATTTAGAACTAAAGTTTATAGAGTTAAAGTAATTAATATACTAACTCTATATTAATATTTTCGATAGTAAATAACTTATAATCTATATATTTATACTCTTATATCTTTATATTTATAAAAGGCTAAATTACTATCATAATTAGTCTCTTTAAATACTTACTTTGATTTTAGTATCTATAATCTTAATATTCTTACTTTACTTTACTTAAATTTAGGATATAGGTTTATATTAGTAGTCTAGAAGTTTTTAATTACTAATATATACTACCTTATAATCTCTATATAAGTAAAATTATTTCTAAGTTACTATTATTAGTATATAATCTGAATATATTTGTGAAGTATAACTGAGATTAAAGTCATATATATATAATAAGATTACTAGTAATATAACTAGATATATTTTGAAAATGTTTATAAGAACCTCTATATCCTTCTGTATATAATATAGAGCTTAGTCTTTATATAAATTCTTAGTAGTAGTAAGCTGAAATTAAGATAGAAGTAAATATTTTAGATAATCTGATATAGAATATAGCTTGAAGTATAGAGTATATACCTCCTAGGTTTAAGAGAAGAAGTATATTCTTTTTAATCTTAATTTAAGAAACTAAGTAGTTACTATGCTATTAGTAATTTACTTCTTTATTGAATCTATAGTTATAAATATAACTCTAATTTAAGATAACGCTTATAGATATAATAAGTATAATACTTAGAACTATATTATAATGTTTATATATACATATATATATTAGATATATAAATATAAGTATAATAAAAAGTTTATAAAAGTTGGATTACTATATTCATATAATAGCTTACTATATACTAATACCTAGCTACTAATTATTACTACCTAATAACTAATTTGTAAATTATTACTGTTATATATTAACTCTAGTGGTTACGTACGTGCGTACGGCTACGTAACTAGCTGTCCCTTCACTATAAAAATCCTGTAATAGCAGTCACGCGGAAGCCTTCTTTCCTCTATATCTTTATTGATTTAAATAAAAACTATATTTTAGCTTTTATAGACTATTTTAGGTAGTCCAGCCTCTAGATCAGGTAGTACTAACCTACTGTAACTACTTTATTTCGTAATAATTAGTAGTATAACTAATATTATTTATTATAAGTACTAAAACTACAGCTAAACCTAGTAAAAATAAAACTATTATAACTATATCCGTTATATAGTATAAGGTTACAGCTAAACTAACGTTATATTATTTTCATTAAAAATATCGTGAAGTAAGAGTCACTCTAGTATTAAGGAGGATTATAACTACCTTATATATAATATTTATAGAATCTGAATCTTCCTCCGTCAGTTTAGAAAGGCAGAAGATAATTATTACTTTTTCTTCTTTTTCTTTAATTCCCTCTTATTAATAGTATTATCCTTATCTAATTACTAATCAAACTAATTAGATAAGCTAGATTAGTATATAGACTTCAGCTTAAAAGCAGGATATTTAATATACTTCAGCTTAAAAGTGGAGTAACTATAATAATGCCGTTATATATTAACTATAGTAACTATTACAGCAGTTAACGCTATAGCCACTACAGCCGCTATAGCTAACATTATAGCAATTTACGCCACAGTAATTAACACTATAATAACTACAGCTATAACTATAGTAATTAACGTCGTTAACTAGAGTAACCCCCTCTGTATATAACAGCCACAGCAGTTATACTGCCTGTAATAATAACGGCAGTTACATTTTTACTATATACTTTATAATATCTACTTAAACGCAGAGCACTAGTTACGCCTCTATATAAAGTAAAAGCAGTACTAGCTCTTACCTTCTATATAATTATAATAGTAATAATAATACTAATAATAACGATAACAATAATAATAATAACAGCCTAATACCTATATTTACTGAATAGGTATATAACACTGAAAACTCTTATTCGGACGCTTCTGATACTCCTAATAGTAATATTAAGGTAGACGCTAGCAATTATAATACACTTAACAGTTATAGTAGTAATAATAATCCTAATAATTACACTAGTAATATAGCTATAAGTTACACTAGCGATAATCCTGATACTTACGTTAGTAATAATATAGCAAATACTAGTAATAATAGTAATTACTTAGAATATAACGATTTAGATTAGGAAGGTGGGACTATAAGGACGTAACTTCTTTTTTAATTAGAGATATTTATTATATATTAACTCTAGTAGTTACATACGTACATATAGCTATATAGCTAGCTATCCTATTACTATAAAAATCCTATAATAGCAGTTACGCAGGAACCTTCTTTCCTCCATATCTTTATTCATTCAAATAAAAACCACATTTTAGCTATTACAGACTATTTTAGGCAGCCTAGCCTCTAAATTAGGTAGTACCGACCCACTGCAACTACTTTATTTCGTAACAATTACCTAAAGTATCTAAATATAACTTATATATAGCCTATAGGCAATTTACTTTATATATTAACATCTTTAACTCTATACCAGTTTACTATAATTTATAATATATATAAAATATCTTCCCCTAGTGAAACTAATAGAATACTTAAGAAGTTAAGTTATTAGATACTATAGTTATACTATCTATAAAACTATCATTACTATCAATATATTAGATTCTGAATATCTTCCTTCTCTTATATAATTAGTATAATATTGTAATAATAATTATAAGTAACCTTTTCTTTATAATATCTAGTTTCATAAAATACTTAAAGAGAGAGTAGAAATTAATATTAACTACTATTAATATTATTAGTATCCTAAGATATATAGTTACTTATCTAAAGATAGTGGAAGTTATACATTTTATATTAACGTCTATGGTGGTTATATTACAAACCTTAGATACTAATATATCTTATATAAATATCTTTAACTGTTAGTTTAATTATTAAGGTTATTATATACTATATGTAATGTTCTTATATAGATATAAGCTGATATTCTAGTATTTAGTTGTTATTGTTACTATATTTATATACTATACTAGCTATAAAAGGCTTTAGATTTATAGTATAGTAACTACTTACTAACTGCAATATTATCAGGCTATAGCTAGTGTCGAATACTAGATATTAATAGCTATTAGGGTGTGGAAGGTATACTTCTATATATATAGCAGTATATATAGTTACTATATATCTTATAGTATCATATAGTTAATATTACTAGTTTTCCTTTATACTATATACTTCAGTATCTATATATTTATTTAAAAACTAGGACGTTTTATTATCTATATTCTTATACTTAAATAATACTTAAATATCAATTTATTTACCTTACTTAAGTTAATTATTCTTTTATTTGAATAATTATATAGTTTAAATCAATAGATCTCTTAAGGATGTAATTTAAAATACTTTATATAAAGGTTTTAGTAAGGTTATTATCTTAATTAACTTACCACACCTTATAGACCTTATAGTATTTATATAACTACGTTAATACAATAATATTAGTTATTAAATAATCTTTATTAGTAACATTAAGTTTTTTAAGATATTTATAAAGTAAGTCTAAGTTAATATTACAGAACTAAGCCTCAGGGCGTATATATAATACTGCTATACAGGCTTTACAGACCTGCCACCCCTATAGTTTAGTAAAGGGTTTTCACTATAGATATACACTTTTTAAGTTTATTATAATACTATTTAGATACCACTAGATTACGTTTTACTATTAGCTTCTAATATTAATAAACCTTCTATCTAAATCTAACCTAGTAGCAAATAGTAATCCAAATAGATAATATACAAATAGTCAATATAATAATAAATACTAATATTATAGAACTGTTAATAGAAATTCTAATAAACTAATAGCAGATAAATCTAAGTATAGATAAAAACTAAGCTTTTTAAGAGATCTTTATATAACTCTAATAGAACTATAAAGTAATCTTATAGATTATATAAATATTCTTAAATAAAAAGAAAGCTTCTTCTAATTAATATTTCTTTTAATAATAATATTTTTATTTTTAGTATGAAAGATAATTATATAATATAAACTTAAGAGTAACTAAACTTTTATTAGAGGATTAAAGAATCTTTAGTAATTTCTATAAAGTAATATTTTACTAAAGATCTAGATAAAGATTAGTAACTTCTATATACCTTAGAGGGTTCTGTATAGCTAGAATATTAATATTTGCCTTCAGTACTTTACTAAGTACTATAACAATCTCCACTATAATATCCAAGCTTCTAAGCGAATATAATATCTCTAGCAAAAGTCTAAAAGGATATTTACAGAATTCTTTATTAAATTTAAATTAGCAATACGTTAGGTAGGAGAATATATCTAGATAGAGTATATTTAACTAAATTACCTATAGCTAACTTTCTTCTACTAAATTCAGATAGCTACTAATAGTTATAATATTAGCTAAATAAATTACTATACTGCAATTTAATACTATTATGTATTCACTATAGACCTTAAGATTATTAATATAAAGTTATAAGGTTATAGTTAACCCTGATTCTAATTATAGATAGAATCCTTAGTTAACCAGAATAGGAATATATAGATAACTAGTATAGATATAACTTATACTATTCTAATACTAATATAATACTATTATAATATTAGCTTTTCTCACTAAAGAGGGTTAAGTAGCTAAAGCTTTATATTAGCTAAGCTTTTATCTACTACTATAATAAATATATATAACATTCAGTAAGTAAACTTAGTAATTCTGTAGGCTTATGTATAAACTAATATCTATATTTACTATAACGTTAAGAATTATTTTATTACTAAATATAAGCTATATTCCACCTACCTATTTATAGCCTTAAATACTAATATCTAGACCAAATAACTAAATAAGGAAATTATTAATAATAAGGAAAAAGAATAACCTTCCAGAAGAAACTTCCTGGGGAATAAAGTAGCATAGCTATTAGTAATATCAGTATAATAGTGGATAAAACTAGAGAGATATAAAGCTGGATAAATAAATTAATTTTTCTGGTTTCTATTATAGTTATATTGAAGGTCTCTAACTATTTAAATTATATACCTCTCGGGGTTCTATTTAGGTAGTTATATCCGACAGTTAGCGTTTACCTTATAAACCTTAAAAATAAGCTGAAACTGAGAAACTATTTAAATAGAGGAAATCTTAAGTAGTAAGTATAATTAGTTAATATAATAGCTGATAAATAAGAAAGATATATTTATTATAAAAGAAAGATATAAAATTATATTTATTATAGTTACTTTTTTAAAAGATTATAATTAGTTATTTTATAATACTAATTAATTCCACTTAATATTAGATAGTAATAGTTACTAGTTAGTATTACTTATTACTAGGTAGTACTAACTGGTATTATATTTAGTTTCGTAACAGGAAGGTATATTAACCACTAGTTGCGGTTATCTGTCGCAGAATTTGAACCTACTGCACTTAGTAAAATAGCAAAAGCCAGCCAGACGTTAAACTACTACGTCAAATAGAAGTTATAATTTAATAGAATCCAGAGAAATCTATAATAATAGACGTAGATTATTCTAAGGTAATACTAGAGGATTACCTACTATCAGAGTATTTCAAAAATACAAATACAGCAAATACAAATACATGTATTTGTATCTTCTCCACAATTACAAAAAATACAAGTACATGTATTTGTATTTGTATTTTTTGAAAAAGAAATATATTACAAATATAGATATATATAATGTATCTGCATTCTTTGTATATAAATACATATTACAAATTTGATATATTATATAAGATTTAAATTAGTGTTTTATAGAGCTCAAATCTACTATTCCAAAACTAAATACCTTATACTTCTAGCTAATTCCTATAATATTATAAATATTCTTAAAGTTAGATAATAATGAAGTTTAGTAGTAATACTTTATATTGAGATTTTAAATCTGTATCTACTTTAGTAGTAATATACTACTTTATTAAAATCTACATATTATATTTATACTATATCTTCTCTAATATATTAAGTAGTATAGTGAAAATACTTTTGAATATTATACTAATATATATACTTATATTAAAATATATTTACTATATATTGTATATTATAGGATATTCTAGTAGTTTATAGAACATTACTACTATTAAAAGTGTAATATTAAAGTTAAATTAAATAATTTACACTATTTATATAATATTTATACATAATAAAAACGTAATATTTAAATTAACTCAAAATGTAAATGTAATTTGTATTTAATTACAAAAAATACAAATACAAATACATGTATTTGTATTTTAATTACAAATACATGTATTTTTGAAAAATGCAAATACATTACAAATATATGTAATGTATTTGTATTTGTATTTGTATTTTGTATTTGTATTTTGTATTTGTATTGTATTTTGTATTTATTCTTAATACTCTGCCTATTATAGAAAAATAAAGAGAATATCCTGTGGCTAGTAGTCTACTATTTAGCTTAATTAATCTTAACCTAGTGAAACTATTTTATTTACAATAAGAAGCTATTAGCAGTTATAAAATACTTAAAAGTATAGTTAATAAAGTTATAAAGTATAATGGAATTCTTTATTACTTTTTCTAACTTTAAGACTTTAGAATATTTTATAAACCTAAAGCTTATCCTAAAATAATAAGCTAAATAAACTAAAGTCCTTTTAGAGTTTAACTTTACTCCAAAATACTATTCAGGCTACCTTATAAACTACCTAGATACTCTATTAAGGTGGAAATAAAATAATATAATTAAGTTATAGCCTCTAATATAAATTCTCCGCCTCCTATGAATAAAGAAAATAAATATAATTAAGTTCCTTTCTGACATTTTAATTTAGTAAATAGAAATAAATATAAAATAGGAAAAGATTTATTTTAATATTAATAATTACCGGCAATAAACCACCAAGCTACCAGATAGATATATAATATTCCAGAATACTAAAATACCAATACCCTAAAATTAAGAGGTTTCAGTAATACTAATATATAAAGCCTACTAGAATATAATTCAAGAGATAGCATAAATATTCCCACCGGAAGTAAATATAAAAATATAGATAGCTACCTATTTAGGACAATTAGATAGTGTATTATTATATTAAGGTAGAACTTAAATTTCTAAAGATAAGTTACTAATTATAGTAATTATTTTGATAATTTATAACTCTTCTATTTTAAGCTACTCTAATATTAACTTTATACTTATAATAGTCTCATAAAACTAATATTAAAATAAAATATTAAGAAGTATTAAGTAGTTTATTAAGGTATATAATATCTATTAATATTCTTTCAAAGATTAGAGATACCATTAGAAACCTTTATAGTTTCTTCAAAGTTCTAATAGATTTTAATTCTATACGTTAACTAATATTATAATACAGTTACCTTCTATTATAGAAGGTCATTCTAGGTTTCTAACAGTTTTTACTAATTAGCTTGCTAAATATATCTAGTTGGAAGCTAAATATCTATATTAGTAGAAACGTTTATAAGGTATTTCTAAAAGATATATTAGCAGTTTTATAATTTCTCTATATTAATTCTTACTAACTGAGAATTCAACTAAGTAGGTATCTTTTAGTTAGTATTATATTGATTTATAGAAGTCAAATAACTTTATTTAATATTATTTCGCCTCTGAATAAATAGTAGAATAACGCAAGTCATAACTAAAATTGAAGTATTCCTATAAATATATATTATCTTTTTATAAATTAATTAACTATTATATACTACTATATACCGGCTAATACTTAATAATAGAAACTTATCTATAACTTAAATAAATCCTAATAAACTTCTAAATAACTTGAAGTTAATATCTATTTTATATACTATAGTAGAGAAATTCTCTATAAACTTAAACTTAAGGTAAACGTTAATACTTCTTACTTACTTTAAGGAGCATATAATTTCAACTTAAGTTATAATAACTTATGCCTCAAAGTATAATAAAGTAGAGGTTAATAAAATATAATAAATAGTAAAGAAATTCTAAGTTAGTAATAGATTTTAGCTTTCTCTATAAAATATTAAGATACACTAGCTAAATAGGAAATTTAACTACATAGTCTATAAATATTATACTATTAATGAATCAAGTTTACTTGATATTATAATATATATTCCCCCTAATATTTACCTTATATTCTATAATACCTCTATTAAATAGGCTGAAAATATTTTTCCACTTTTATAATATTATATAAATACTTATTATAAATTTATTTTTATTTCAGTAAGGAAGAATAGTAAGATTCAGAAGAAATATAAAATTAAGACAATTCTTATAGGAACAGATACCCTAGGGTTAAGAAAATATTAAGATATATTAGTTAAGTAGAGAGGCTATAGTCTATTAATCTGGAAGCCTTTAGAAAATCTTCTTAATAATAAGATAGTACTATATTTGAAATTATAATATAAATATATTTACAAATACAATAAACTAATATTAACTTACTAATAACGGAAGATTATATAAACTATAAAGAGAATATAAAATAGACTTTAAACTATATGAATATAAAATTATAGAATTACTTTTTAATAAAAGAATTATTATGTATCTTTTCCTCCTACACTATATTTATAAACTTATCTTTATCCTTCTTATTCTCTTTACTATTACTTCTAATAGAAATAAATATAACTAACTGTTAGCTAAGATATTATTAATAGAAATAGGAAGTAATAAGAATATAGAGGCGGCAGATAGATAAACTAGTTTTAGTAGGATTAAGAATATAATTATAATAGTTATAGAAGGTAATATAGCTACCAAAGTATATAGTAATATCCTACTGAAAAGGGATTAGTAAGGTAATTTAGAGAAACAAAAAAAACAAAAGAAAAGGAAACTTACTATTATCTATATAATAGTATTACGGTTAGTAATTACCTACTTAAGGGTAAAGATAGTAGCAGATAAAACGTTACTTTTAATATAGAAAAAGGAAATAGTAAATATAATCATAATATAGGTAGTAAATACCTCTAAGATATAATAAGGATATTTATTATAATATTAAACAGCAGCAGAAAGGTTAGGTAAAAAGATAGTAATATAGTAGCTTTTAAAGCTAATACTTAGTTTACTTATAGTAAACCTCCTTTATAATCTTATATATAGCTTAAGCTTATATAATAATATCCAGAGAGAAAATTCAATCTTCTATAAAATATAAATACACTTCAAAAATAAGCAATATAAAATAAACCTATTTAGCCTAGTAGTATTATCAATTACCTTATATACTATCTTAAAAGATACCTCTTAAGAGGCAGTAGGAAACTTAATATAGTTAATCCTATATATATATAGTAGAGAAGTATATAGAAACACTCTACTTTACTAAGATGATTATATATCTTAATAAATATAATATAAACTATTAATTCAATAGTTTTTACCTTGAATCCAATGTTTTCAAATTACAAAAGTATATTTATATTAGTAGTAATACAATCGGAAAGATCCTAATATTTACTAATCTAATATATATTAAGAGCCTTCTATATTATCTTTACTAATATATTAGGTACAGATTGAATGATATTTAATATTATAGTAGGACTAAGAATATAAAGTATATTATAGTTATTAGTATAGATAATATTAATAATAACCTTAAAGTTAAAGTTAATATTACCTTAAATAGTAAATTAGAAATATAAGGAAATAGTATTATATATCCAATAGTGGTAGCAAAATCTCTTAAAAGCCTTAAATATATACTATTTAACTAAATATTATACCTTATTAAGAATATTATAGAGGTATATTACAGCTGAATATCTAAAATAGCAGTAACGTCTCTAAATCTCTATCTCTATAAGATATATAGAGGTAATTATTCTCTCTTAATTAAAGGTTATCTGTGGATATTTCTGTTTTCAAATAATAAATATAATCTTTGTCTCTTAGTAAAGCTTATTATAGATATAATTAAGTATAATACCAAGATAATCTATATTACAAAAGTAGAGAAGGAAGAATATATTATAAGAAACTATATGAAATATAATAATATTAGGTAGTATATATATTTCAAATATTCTAAATATTATGATAGAAATAGCTTTCTTAAAGTATATTATAACTAATTTTCCTTATAGAAATATAAGAATAAGAAAGAAAATAACTAACTACTTTAATAAAGTAAACTGAACGTATTTATTAGTTAAAAGGTTAGTAATATCTTAATTAGATAAGATATCTTAAAATACTATACTTAAATAGTAGCTTTTAAATATAAAGATATATATAGAAGCGGTAGTATTACTTATAAGTTTGCTATTAATAGTAATACTTTTAGTAAGAATATTAACTATTACCTAACTTTAAAAAACTCTGGTAATTTTATCATTATTTAAGGAAATAGATTTTGCTATAAAGTAATAGGAAAACTAACCTTAAAGTAACTGTAGTAGAATTATTTTCCTTGAAACTACCTTCTATTTAATATTATATATTATTATTAATATTAACCTCTCATGAAATCTTAACATTATT
This sequence comes from Colletotrichum lindemuthianum, assembly GCA_001693025.2. Lineage (NCBI taxonomy): Eukaryota > Fungi > Ascomycota > Sordariomycetes > Glomerellales > Glomerellaceae > Colletotrichum > Colletotrichum lindemuthianum. The sequence goes on along the minus strand of MASP02000016.1, from coordinate 268,860 downwards.
ATTATTAAGATTATTAATATCTTTGTAGCTTAAAAGGATAATTTAGTATACTACTATAAAATATATCTTAGAGTTAGTAATTAACTTATGTTCATTAAATAAAGTATATCTCTCCGTCACAAATGCTGTTGCCAGGTAAATCTTACAGTTAGAACCACATATAGGGTGACAAGCTTAAATACCACGACAGGTACAGAGCAAAAGTAACCAAATAAAGTATATTTCTCCTTAAGAGTATACCTTACAACCTAATAACTAAACTTACTATATATATAGTATTCTTCATCAGTATAGCTATATATAACATTAGAGATAGATAATAGCTACTGAAAATATAGAATTATATATAAATATAGATATTACTATAGCCTTAAGAATTACCTTAAAGTAAGTTATATATATAGTTAATTTAGAATTAATCTCTAGCTACCCTCTAGTAGCTATCTCTATTATCCTATATATATTATACTTTTTAGATTCATATTATATTACTTACGGCAGATTATAACTATTTATAAAATCTGTTAGAATTTACTATAAAGCTAAAGAAAGCTAACTAGTATTTTAGTATATTATAATATATATTTATAAGCTAGAGATAGAGGATATTATCTAGTTAGATACTAGCTGAAAATATATATTTAATATATATAAACTTTAAGATAAGAAGCTTAAAAGCTTTCTTTCTACTTTTATTATAATCTTCAGCTGTAATATTCTAAAAAATACTATTTTGCTAATTGGAAAGATAAAGCTATAAATTCTCATTGTTTTATAAAATAATTCTTAATTCTTTAAACTATTTAGTTAAATATAAAGTTTATATTCAAGTTAGTTAAATAATTAAAATACAACTTAAAAATATTATTTTTAACTGTAATTAAAAAAAACTGTATCTACATATACTATAGAATATTAAACTTAAAGTAGTAACTACAAAAAATATAATTCTTCAACTTAAGAATATTATAAAAGCCTTCTTTATACTTTATATATTTATTATATACCTTTATAAAGTCTATAGTATATTTAGTAAATATGTTATTAAAAGAGATAGTAGTAGTAATATATAAGGAATAGTTATAATACCTAACTTAGTTTCAGCTTTATTCTTTACAGATAGTTTAATATTAGAGAGACTTTAAGATAGAGAAATGGAAGGTCAATAAAACTAATGATTATAATAAAGGTTTCTTATTATAAGCTATAAGTATATAGACTAGCTAGTTAGATAGTAGATATCTCTCTTTGATTATTTATAATAAGAATATTACTTATATAGTATTTTCAGTTTTTAGTTAGATATTATAGAGAGGTAGCATAAAGTTTAACTTTATTATAATAAGGTTATTAGTCTACTTAGAATACTTCTTAAGGTTAATTCTAAAGATATTATAGTATTTATTAATTTTATTAATCTTCTTAAGAATCTATAGTATAAACCCTTCTCACTAGGTAAGTTAATTTAAACCTATATAAATCCACTTACTACTTATATTGACTTTAATATTATAAGCTATAAGGTAGTTTCTAGCATATTAGTTAATGTAGAAATTAGTAACTTACTAAGTTACTATAAGTTACGTCTTGAAATTACCTTCAAATATCTAAAAACGTTTCAAGCTAGAAGGTTTTAGATAATTATAAAGAGCTACTTAATATATTATATAAATAGCAATTATTATAGAACTTTCATTTATAATATTATCATAGTTAATATTATAAGTTTAGCTGAATAATACTAAATCTATATTCTAGTAAATTCTTATTAATATAGAGATATCTATGGGTAAACTTATTATAGATATTAGAACATCTAAAGTAAGTACCTTACCTATAGAGGTTAATTTAAATATTACTATAAAGGTAAGAGAGATATAAGTTAAGTAATAATTTTTAATTTTACTAAATTTATATAAATAGAAATGGGAAAAAGGTTTTCCAAAAGGCTATATAAGGCTCTTAAAAACCTAAGGCTAAAGATATTATAAATGTTCAGTATTAAAGAGATATCTAGTAAAATTTAAATACAATTATTGTATTTACTAATTATACTGTATTGAGTACTATTGAGGAAGTATTAAGTTAAACTTCTTAATAGTAGTCTCTTTAAGAGATTAGTATATTAACTTAGAGGCTTCCAGTAAGGCTTGGAGTATAGAGGGTCTAAGGTATCTAAGTAATTGATAACTATTATAATTCTGTTTACCTTATATAAACCTTAGGTATAGACGTTTTATGATTATTTCTTCTAGTATAGTAAATCTTACTAATTTATAGTATAGTAGTAATAGTTAGGTTAACTACTAATTAGTATTAGTTTAATTATTAGAGTTATTATATACTATATATAATGTGATTATATAGATGCAAACTGATATTTTAGTTTTCAGTTATTATTATTATTATATTATATAGTATATAGTGTTATATAAAACCTTTAGTTTACAGTATAGTAATAACTTACTAATTACTATACTATTTATCTATAGCCGATACTAGATACCTAGTACTTATAGCTAGTAGGCTATAGAATATATATTACTATATATATAGCAGTGTATATAATTACTATATATCCTACAGTATAATATAACTTATAATAATATTTAAGAACGTATTAGCTATATTAACTATTAATAGCTATAATCTTAAAGTAGTTACTTCTTTATAATTAAGAGAGGTAATATAGCTTAATATTTATTACAGATTAACTTTAGTGGTTTTATATATATATGTATATATATATAGCCACGTAACCAGCTATCCTATCACTATAAGTCCTGTAAATAGCAGTCACGCGTGGAGCCTTCTTTCCTCTACATCTTCATTCATTCAAATAAACTACATTCTGGCTATCACGGACTATTATAGGCAACTCCAGCCTTCTAGAAAGACAGTACTAACTACCCACTACGACTTATTTCATAATAATATTCTACTAGTAACTTTATTCTTATAATTAGTAAAAGAAGGTAAAGTTTCTAGCTAAAAGAATATAAAGAGTATTATCATAAATATATAATCTAGCTTCTTCAATTTGAAATATTATCATATAAATCTCAAAGTCTCTATAGTCTTTGATAAGTATAAACTAGTACTATATCAAATATAGTTTCTGATAGAACCTTTCCATAAATAATAGAATACTCAATATTTCAAAAGCAATAAGTTACAACATCTAAATTAAAGATGTATAGGTTTTAGAGAGAATATTACTTAAACTTTACTATATAGTAAATTTACTATATAATATTATACATATTTTAGCTAAAAGATTAGCTATATAATTACTATTATCTAAGATTCTGAATTCTTTTCAAAACGTTTAGATCTAAAGTAATTTTTTGCTTAATATTACTTTTATTTATTACACTTATTATCTACCTTTTATATATGAATACTAAATATATATTATAATAATTTCAAAGTAAATAATTTTAGTTGTATTTAAGAGTATATAGAGATTTATATAAATCGTTTAACATACGTCGTATTATGTCAAAGGTTTAAATTACTATCTATAATTCTTATAATAATGTTAAATACTCTATGGCTTGTTTTATTTCAATAAAGAGCTTTGGGAAGTTGTTTTATAGTAGATATAATAGCTCAAATAATTGTATTTGGTAATATTGTATATAAGTAATTATTATAGTTATATATAGGTAACACTTGGAAGAATAAGAATATGTTTTTTCTATAGACTTTTGGAGAGATAATCTCTCTTTATATCAATAATTCTCCAAAGAATTATAGAAGTTAGTTCTAAATAATACTTCAGAATATTTAGAGGTAATTTATATTTTTGTCTAAGGAATTAGGTATAGAAATTCAGATAATTTCTTATATTATAGTTTACTTATATTATAGGGAATATAAGAGAATTGTCTAGGGATTTGAATAGCTAAAGTTACTTAAGTAAATCTAGATGCTATTCTGAGTATTCTTTCCAGATAGTATTATACTCTTTCGATTATTAAGATCCTAGGGTATTTATATATAATAATTACTAAATTTAAAAGATAATTAACTTAATGATTTGTCTTAACTACTTAGTTGAGTAAGTAAGAAATAAGTAAGTTCTAGAGAAGTTTAGATACCTTATAGTATAAAAATAACTGGGAAGATTTTCAAGAAGAAATATAAATTTCCATAAAATAAATAATTAAGAAATAAATAAAGTAAAACTAATAGAAGTAGAATCTTTACAAAGTTTTATCTATTTACCCTAGTTAATAGGAAAGACCTCTTCCTAAGCTTCATGAGACTTCTTTTCATCTTTCTCTAGTTATTTTTATTATTATAAATAATAATTATGATTCCTAATTCTATATATCTAATTAAACCTTAGTATTATTTCTACTATTTACAATCTATATTATAGAAATTATCTATTGTATTAAGAAGTTCATCTTTATTATATTAAGTATCTATACTGTTCTTAGAAGCTAGTAGTATATACTGAAAGCTATAAATATTAATAATAATAATCTTAATTATTTCTATATAGATATTAAAGGAATCTACTTTATTATAATTAGCTATTTAATCTAACTTCTAGTTAGAATCTAGAATAATTTCTTCTGAACCTTAATGGAATTATATATACTTCTAGAATTTACTACTCATACTAAATATCTTAAAAATAAAGTTTAGATACATAAATTTAATTAGGTTATTCTTTATAAATTACTACTAAATAAAACTAATTAAGACTACTACAGTAAAGAATGTAATAGAGATTGGAAGGTTATTTTACTATACCTTTATATTCTTTCCTCTAATTTAAATAGTAAGAAACTTAGAAGAATTAATATAAATAATAATAAAGAAAATAATACCTTTATAAAATAGTAAGTTATAGTTAATCTGGAAATATATCTAGTACATATACTTAGGAATTATGAAAAGGTGCTCCGGTAAACTACTAAATTTGGAGGAGGCTGTAAATAGCCAGTAATAAGCTGCGGGAATAAGGTAGTAAGTAGTTTTAAGTTTCTTGGATAATCTATTGGAGATAAACTAGCTTATTAAATATAGATATACTTACTGGTAGTTATAACTAATATATATATAGTACTAAATATCTTAAGTATATTTCCAATAATAGTAATTATATTAGATTATCAATATAAAGGTTCTGTAATATTATTTATACCTATTTTAACCAAGATCTAACTACTATAATATTACGTAATTACTATTTCTATAAACTGAAGGTTTTCTATAAGCTTTACCTAGTTCTTCTAAAAATTAGCTATATCTTAAATTTAGTGGTAATAGAAAGAAGAAAGAAGAAAGATAGTGGGAATATAGAAACATAATACTTATATTCAGTTACTTTTGCTTTATATCTATAGTGGTATCTAAGCTTTTTACTCTATATATAGTTCTAACTGTAAGGTATATCTAATAACAGTATTTATATTAATACTAGCTTATAACTGGTTTAAATAACAATAGAATTACCTATTATTATAGATAATTATACCTCCAGGTATAATAATTAATTCTATAGTGGACGAAGACCTTATAGTAATAATTAGCGAAAGCCTTGGTAAGGCTAGAACTTAATATATATAGCTGAAAGTAACTATTAAGATTATAGGGTTAACAGTCTTTAGAAATCTCTTAATAATAGAATAAAATAAAACGTTAAAAGCTAAATATTCTATAATTGATCATTTTTCTGTATTACTACTAATAGAACCGAAATTTCCTTCGAGTTTATTTAGCTATTTGTAACTAGAGAAATATAATAGTAGATTCTGAATATCTTTTTATATGCGCTATAATTGGGAATATTAATATCTGTAAGATTTATTCTAATATCTAAGAATATTAAGAATACTTTATCTCTATTTATTCTCATAGACTTTATAGAAAGTATACTAGTATTGATATATAAATGAAGTGTATAAAACATGCTCTTTAGATATATATAATCTTTATCTCTTTACCTTAAGTAGTTTATAAGTAAACATAATAACTATATAAAGAGTTTACTAGTTTACTTCAGATTATTTATACTGTAATATATATACTGTAGTTATAGTATCTTACATACTATAATAGATATTATAGGATATATTATACTATAGTCTATATGCTATAGTTATAGTACTCTATATTCTATAATAGATACTATAGTATACGCTACGTTATAGTTTGTATACTATAATTAAACAGCTTTATATACTGTAATTATAGTAACCTATACGTTATGCTCCGCCGGAAGTCTACTAGAGATTCCCTACAGCAACAGCTGGAGGTTCAGAAAGATCCTTCTATAAAAAACCCTCTGTATCTTTATAAATAACAGTTAGATAATATTAATAATATTATCAATATAATTACCAAGAATTCCTCTATTTTACCATTATTATTATAACCTTCGTTATAAGGTTTTCACATTAAGAAAATTAATTTTTATCTAATAGCGTTTCTCCTGAAATATAGGCTTTTACTATATTTATTTTGCTACTTATTCTAATAGATTATAAGCCTAGCTTTTCTTAACTTCAAGACTCTTTATTTTATTACTTTAAGATAATCGTTTCTTTTTATATAATAACAATAAAACTCTATAGAAATTCCTACCTTTATTTAACTTCAAAGAAAACCAACTATATCGATTTTTATTTTAAGTTTAAACTTTAAACAATTTTGTAGAAAAGAAAAGAATATAAGTTAAATTTATTTAAGTTGAAAGATATGGAAATATATTGAGATTGAGATCTCTGATTTTTAGATTTACTCTTTAAGTTATATCTTTATCTTAAATAGAAAAAATAGAATTTAGATCTCTGGTTTTTAGTTTATTCTATAAATTATAACTTTATCTTTTTAAAGATTTAGATTTCTGATTCTTAGATTATTCTATACATTTTATCTCTATTTCTTTAGAAAATACTATACTTTTTATACTATATTATAAGACTTGCTATTTTATATAGTTTTGTCTTTAGAATCCCTATTTCTAGTTTAGTAGTTTATTCTACTTAAATTATTAATTATAGCTAATATTGGAAAGATTACTATTTCTAAGTTAGTAGAAGGTAATAATTATAAGGTCTGGTCTTTTTATATTAAAGTTTTACTTATAAGTAAAGATATTTATATAGATATAACCTCTCCTATTACTTTACTTAATAAGGATAAAAATAAAAAAGCTTGACGTTAAATATAACTATACTGTGGGGATAGCCTTTTAAGAGTAATTAAAGAAAAAAAAGATGTTTTTCAAGTATTTGAATATTAGAAAGAACTCTAAAAGCCCTCGGGATTTACTAATAAATTCTTAATTTGTAAAAGGTTTTTTAATACTACTTTAGGTAATTTTAGTAGTATAGAAGAATTTCTGAATAAGATAAAAGAATTAGCAGATAGTTTATCCTATAATAAATTGAAGATACCTAAAAAGATAGTTATAGCTTATATCTTGAATAGCCTAGATTCTAATTATAAATACTTTATTACTTCTGTAACTTAAAGTCTTAGGTTTAATAAAGAAGCCTATACTCTAGACCTTTTATACTCTAATTTATTAGATAAATCTAAAAGATTAAAGACTAATAGTTTAGTTAATTATAATACTTAGAAAAAGAAGAGTTTTGAAGTTACTAAAGAACTATATAAAGAAAAAAGGAAATCTTTAGTAAGAATTATAAGAAGAATAATTATACTGAAGAAAGCTGTATCTACCTTCATCTAAATAAGGCTTCAGGTTAGTGGAAGAATATACCAGCGAAAGATAGTAATAAAAATAAGAAATAATCGGAAAGTAAAAGTTCGGAAATAGTTAATATTACCACTAAAGAAACTAGAAGAATTAAAGAAATATAATAAGAAGAAGAAGGATCTTAAATATCCAAAGAATTTCTCGAAACAGAAGAATGTATTTCTAAAGATATAGATATTAATATTTTTTCTGAAGAAGAAAATTACCTTTTTGAAGACGTAAGAATAATCTAAAAATCCCCAAAGAAATAGAATAATAATAATAAAAATCTCGGTTTTTTAAAACATTAACAAATATTTGGAATATTTAGTAATGAGGTTAAAAATAAGAATTATAAAAATATTAGTTTTTGCTTAGATACTGCAGCTATAATTTATATAGTAAAAGATACATCTATTTTATGTAATATAAAACCAGTTACAAAATAGATTAAGTAGGGAAGTACTATATACCTTATAGTAAGAATCATAGGAAGTTTAAAAATATCTCTAAGAAAGTAAGCTTTTATACTGAAAGAAGTTTATTATATTCCAGAATTAGAAGTTAATTTACGTTCTCAAATAAGGCTTAATTTAATAGGCATTTTATTAGTATTTTGGAAGAAACCTATACTTTATAATATGGAAAGTAATACTATTTATTAGTAGGATATCTCTTATAATATAGAAAATAATACTACTTTATTAGTAGGATTTAAACGATATAACCTATATGAATTTTGCATTCCTATTTTATAATAAGATATTATTCTTTCTACTACTATATTAGAAAATATTCAGTTTTTGTATAACCGTTTAGGTTATGCTAATGTATGAGCTATAAATAATTTGAAATATAATATATTAAATTTAATTTATAATATAAATAGAATGGATACTCTTTCTGTTTATGAAGCTTATATTAAAGGAAGCTTTACTAATAACGTTAATAAAATAAATAAGAAAGAAACTTAGAAACTTTAATACTTAGATTATATTGGTTTTGATTTATATAGGCTTATAACTATAATAATCTATAATAAATATAATAGTTTCATTTTATTTATAGATAGTTCTACTAGATTTCCTTGGGAATTCTTATTAAAATTGAAGTCTATTAAAGAAACTTTAAAGGTTTTTCTTGAATTTAAAGAGTAAGTAAGTAATAATAATAATAAAAGAAAGGTAAAAGAATTTAATATAGATGGTGGTAATAAGTTTACTAATAAAGAAATAAAAGATATTTATTCTTATTCTGATATTATTTATAATATGAGACTGCTGTGTACTTATAAGTCTAATAGTTTAGTTGAAAGAGTAGTAAGATCTATGATAAATAAAGTTACAATTTTGATTTATTATATAAATTTACCCTATCATTTATGGGGAGATACTTTAATAGCTTCTATTTATATATATAATAGAACTTCTAATAGTTCTATGAACTTTAAAATTTCCTATAAGTTAAAAATAAACTAAAGTTTAATATAAGTAATATTAAGGTTTGGGTAAGTTTCTGTTATTATAAAAATAAAGATCCTAATATTAAAGAACTAGATATAGAAGCTTATAAAGAAGCTATTATAGCTTATGGAAATAATATCTATAGAATTTGGAATTTTAAGAAAAGAAGATCTATTTAGTTAAAAGATATAAAAACCCTAGACAATACGTTTTATATTTTAGAAAACCAGTTACCTCTATCTATCAATTTAGAAAGGAATTCTGATATTAACAGATTTAGGTAACCTAATATCAATCTTAATTTCAATCCAGATAATTTTACCTCTTCTAGTATAGATCTAAATACTAAAAATAAATATAATACCTTTATATTGAATCTAAATACTGAAGCTTAGAAACTAATAGAAATAAATTCAGAAGTAAATCCATAAAGCATAAGTACTAGTTTATCTGAAAGAAATAAAATATTACATATAAATATAGAACAGAATAACAATATTCAGGGAAATCCTAACCTATATATTAATTTATATATTTCAACAGATAAAGCTAAAAGAAACTATAAAGATTATAAAGAGAGTATCCTCTTTACTGTTTCAGGGTATGCTAGTTTAAACAGTTATATCAAGTTATATAAAAGTACTAATAAAAGTAATAAAGCTTCTTATATTCTATTGGTGAATAAGGTTAAAAAGCCTACGTCTTTCATTTGAGTATTTAAATTACCTAAATATAGAAATTGAATTCTAGCTCTAATAAAAGAAATATAACAAATAAAAGCTATTAATGGATGGAAAGTTATATCTTTATCTGCTATCAATTTGAAATATATTAATATACTAGGTAGTAGATAGGTTTATAAACTAAAAGTAAATAATATAATAAAAGAAACTATATATAAAGCTACATAGGTAGCTTCAGGCTATAATTAATATTTAGGTATTAATTATTTAGAAACTTTTAATACTATCTGTAGGCCTGAAAGTTAAAGATATATGATTATTCTATCTATTTATATAGGTTAGACCTTAATTTAATATAATATAACTACAGGTTTTATATATACTGACGCCAATAAATCCATATATATTTATCTACTAACTGCTTCTTATTTTAATATAATACATTGCTCTCTGGAATGTATTTCGAATATAAATATAAAAATAAATAAGAACAATAAAAACTATATCTTTATCTATCCTTTAATAAAACTGTATATAGTTTACAGAAGAATCTGAAACTCTAGTATAGTCACTTCAAAAATATTCTTTATTCAATAGAATCTATTATTTCTCCTTATAATAAAGTTGTTTATACTAAATAATAATACCTATATAGCTATTTTAGCTTACTATATAGACAACATGTTATTAGTAGTAAAAACCTTAAAAACAGATAATTATATCTATAACTCTTTAAAAAGTAAAATAAAAATACAGAATTTAGGAAAACTTTTAACTTTCCTCAGTTATAACTTATCTATAAACCAAGTGGAAGAAATAGTAACTATTAACTACAATACATATACTGAGAAGATAATTAAGAAATATAATGAAGAAACTGTTTATGAATTTAGAAATCCTATAGATAATAATCTTAAATTACCTTCCAGGAAGGAAAAGGCTTCTAAAACTGAAATATTGGACTTTCAAAACGAAATAGAAGCTTTACTATATTTAGCGCTAAAATTAAGGCTTAATATTACTTTTATAGTAATAGCGTATTTAAGATTCGCCTATAATCTAAATAAAGATTATTTTATAGCTTTCAATTGTATATAAGGTTATTTAAATGATAATAAAGAATATAGATTTACTTATAATTATAAAGATATATCTTATATTAAGAATATTATAGAATATACTAATTCAGATTAGGCAAGAGATCTAAATAATAGGAAATCTACTTCTACTTATATTTTCTATTTAGGTACAAATAGTAATATCATACGTTATTCTACTATAAAGTAAACCATAGTAGCTTTATCTACTTATAGAGCAGAATATATAGCTTTATTAGACGCCTGTAAAAAAGCTAAATATTTATTTTATAATTATAACGTGGTTAATAAGTAAGCTGGATAGATAAGCAAGCTGGACACCTAACTGTAACTATGTTATATTTCCAACTAATATATAACATCTGGGAAATTAATTAAATACAAACTAGTTAAGATCTTCTTCTTTAGATAATTCTTCAGCAAATTAATATATTTATATATTATAATTAGTATTTCTGCAGATGCTATATTGCTATTAGTCTGTCTCTATTTTTAGCTGGTAACTATTACCTTAATATATTTCCTTCTTAATTTAAACTGTAGCCTCTCTTTATAACTAAATATTCTCAGTCTTACCTATAGTAAGATTTCCTTCTTATTTAATTTAGGCTTTTGTAGCCTTTTAGTAATAACTAAATAAGTTATTTTCTTTCTAAAGAATTTTGTCTTGAAATCTTAATAAGGTAATTTAGTATATAGATTTATATACTTTATTTAATAAATATTCAATAACCTTAGTAATTAAAGTTAGTAAGCTATTCTGATAATAAAATATTTAATTCTTAATAAGTTGAAATCAAGAAATTACCTTTATTTAATTATTTAGAGTCTGAAGAATTTAAGTAGGGAATATTATAAGGAGGAAATCTGAAGGTATTGGTATATATAACTTTATATTAAGTTTCACAAATATACTTTCTATATTTAGAGGGATAAGTTTAGTCTTTCTGAAATCTCTCTGGATATGTTTAACTATAAGAAGTTATAAAAAAATATTATAAAATGTAGGAAAAAGGTTTTTCTTTATAATATAAATATTACTTCAGTATATTTTATTCTTTATTTTTTAATTATATACCTTTTTCAGTAGCTTAAAATACTTAATATTTATAATCTAAAATAGATAAACTTAATAGGCTAGTATAGAAAGTATAATAATATTATTTTCCTTATAATATATCTTAAAGTTGATAGTATAGTAACTTTTATACCTATTAATAATAGGGAGGTAATAACTGCTACTTATATGTGATTTTATATGCTAATTAAAATGCTGAAGCTAGTTTAAATCTTTTTTATTTATTATCTATCTATTTTCAGATATTATAATAATCTAGTTATATAGAAAACCTATTTCTATATACTATATAGAGAGATAATATTACTCTATAATAATATCCTATAGTAGAATATTATAACCTAATAAACTAATTCTCTAAATGAATATTACTTATTTATAATAACCAGGCTATATTATTTTCATATGTAAATACGTTTTAGCTTTTCTTCAACTATTTCGGACATAATCTAGCTTCTTAGAAATTGAATCCTATTAAAGTTATAGATATCTAAATCTATACTACTATATTTTGTAATTGTATTTACTATAAGCTGAAATTATATATTTATGATATTTGGGTTTTTATATTAGGCTCTCGTATAGTTATGTTTACAGAAAGGTATATCCGGAGCTATAGTTATTACTTAATAAAGTTTGAAGTTTAGTATTTCCTAATAGGAGGTATATTATAGTTAGTAAGCAGTAAATTAGCTATATTTTCTATACTACTAGTATAGGAAGGAAATAATTAGGAATCTAAATTAAGAATCTACTTAACTAGCTTCTTCTCTTGAAATATAGTTAATTTCCGTAAGTCAGAAGTAGTATTATATCTTAATAGAATACTTTTCAGTTAGGTAGCTAAGGTTAAATATAATAGTGAATAGAATCTAGCTGCAGCCTAAATACCAAAATTTAAGGTTTAATTAATAGTCTGGAAGGCTAGGGTTAATTAAGCTTCTTTATTCTATAATACTATTCTTTTATTATAATATTATATAGGTTATAACGTAGAAGATAGATTAGTTACAGTTAAGTATCCAGCTTGCTTATCTATCCAGCTTGCTTATTAACTATATTAGCTTTAAAAATTTAAAATTAGGTTTATTAAAAGTTCAAAAGCCTCAGATTTGTATAGATAATAAAGTAGCTACAAAGCTAGCAAAAATCTTGAATTTCATAAAATAGTAAAATATATAGATATGAGATTATATTATATAAAAGATCTTTTAGAGATAAAAAGATATTTCTATTTAATATAAATATAGAAGATAATATTTTACATATTCTAACTAAGCCTTTAGGCTCAGTTAAGTTTAAGTATATTTTATCTAAGAATTCAGACTAGAATATCTAAATAAAAGGTCTTTCCTTTTTACCTTTATAGTTGTAGGTTTTCTAACTTATTTCTCTATTTTTAACTTATTATTACGTTTTTAGAGTTTTTATATTATAACTAAACTATATACTAATAATATACTTTATAGGGAGATATTAGATTTATTCTAACATCTAAGAATATTAAGAATACTTTATCTCCATTCATTCTTATAGTATTTATAGATAATAAACTATTCTTCTTATAGAAATAAAGTATATAAAATACGCTTTCTAGATATATATAATCTTTTTCTTTTTACTTTCAGTAGTTTATATGTTAATGTCATAACTATATAAAGAGTTTACTAGTTTACTCCAGATTATGTATGCTGCAATATATATACTGTCGTTATAATACTTTTTATACTATAATTAATAATATAGTATATATTATACTATAGCCTATATATTATAGTTATAGTATTCTATATACTATAATAAATACTATAGTATATGTTATATTATAGTCTGTATACTATAGTTATAAAGCCTTATATACTATAGTTACAGTAGTCTATATACTATAGCAACAGCCGGAGATTCGCCGGAGGTCCGCCGGAGGTCCACTAGAGATTCCCTATAGTAATAGCTGGAGGTTTAAAATAACCCTTCTATAAAAGACCCTCTATATCTCCACGAAAGATAGTTAGATAATACCAATGATACTATCAATATAATTAAGGAGAATTCCTCTATTTTACCATTATTATTATAACTCTTTTCATAAAGCCTTCACGTTAAGAAAACTACTCTTATCTAATAACGTTTCTCCTGAAATATAGGTTTCTACTACACCGGTTTTCCTACCCATTCTAACACTTCTAAAGGGCCTAAGTAATATTATAAATACTCATATTAATAAATGGATTCTAGATATTTAAAAGAAACGTATCTGACTATTTTATAATCTACAATATTAAGCTAATAGTCTTAGATATTAGTTATCAATTTAATAGTATCCTGATATTAATATATTATATAAGTTACTAAATATCTTAACATATTATAATATTATCACTCCCAAAGTTCCAAATACTATATAGGTATATCAGGAATATCTATGTTTATGCTAATATTATTTATATATTAGCTGTAGTTAATATATTAAGATTATTTGCTAATAAAAATAGATTAAGTTCCATAATATTTATATAGAAATTATAAGTTAGCTTATATTAGTAGCAGAGAAGTTTTATATTAATAGCGGAAGGCTTTTAGATTAGAAAAATAAAGTTTTATCTTGGGGGTAAGTAGAATATAGTAAGGATATTAATATTATAGATATTAAGGCTATAATAAGTATTTAAATAAAGTAGCTATAGTTAGTAGTATTTAAATGTTTCAAGATGTTTAAATTATATATAAATAGTATAAAGATATAACGATATAAAGATATAAGGTTAATATAGAAGAAGTTATTAGTTATTTAATATCAGAAAAGTTAGTATAGAGTGTATATACTAGGTATTATAGCTATAAGAGATTTAGGCTTCAATTAACTTGGGGCTAGCTATAATAGTTAGTAGGGGGGTAGGAGGGCTAAAGTTATACTTTAGGGGGTAATATATCCACTAATAGTTACAATAGAAAGTAAGCTATTAGCTTCTCCAAAGATAATACTTATAAGGTAAATTAAAATATAGTTTCATATAGTATACCTAGGAAATTAAGCTATAGTTTCTTAATAAACATATCAATATCTTGATCTTAATTATTCCAAATCTCAAATTAATCAGTTATATTAATTCTAATAGTAACAGTATTTCTATGAGTAGGAATATAGCTAAATAATAAACTTGAAGCTAGAGTATTAAAGTTTAGAATTCTTTATATATAAATTAGTTCTCTTAATAAAGTTTATTAAATAAGGCTAATATTATATAAATAAGTAACTGCGCATTATCCCTCATCATATATTGTATAGTAGCTAAATTATTAATAAAGCTGAGGGAGAAATTATTGGTGAATATTATTTAACCCCAGATATTATTAGAAGAATTTATAAATTCTTATATACTAAGTTACTTATAGAAATTCTTGATTCTTTCCGGAAGTATCTCTATAAATACTATGAAGCCCTTATTTACTAATTTAAGTTAGTAACTTAGTTTTATCTTACCTTTATAAATAGTAACTACTTAGAGATATTCCTTAAATATAAGGATATAGATATTATTCTTTATAGTAAGAGGAATATGAACTAGTTTATTATATATATTATTTCTTGATCAATTATAGTAAGTTAAATTACAAATAGAATATTAGTATAGTATCTTAATAAATAGAGGACTTTCTGGGGGAAATATAGAGTTTTTATCAAGAATCTTGGGAAGGTTAGAGAAGTGTGCAAGGTTTAGAAATTCTTAAAGAAAGACATAATATAGAAAAGATAGATAAATATAAGAAGATAGGTAGAATTATTTCTAATAGAGTTTGGAGGTAATATAAAGTATTTTTTATTTATTATTGGAAGCTAAATAGTATTTTTTTGGAGAAAGAATAGTTATTCTATTATTTAGAGGGAAGATTTCAGATTTAAAGTTTTTAATTTCCCTTTAAAAGCTAGTAACCTCTACGGGGTATATTTACTAATACAATTATTATATTTTAGGATTTCAAATAATTTCTTTAGAAAAAGGCTATAAAGTATAGTAATTTAATTACCTCTTTGTTCTGGAAACTCTAAATTCTATATATTTATAGTGTTTATTTCTTATAGGTAAAGTTAGCTTTTTAGTTTCTAGATATTCCTTTATACTGTTCATTAATTAGTTTTCTTAGTTTTCAAATTTAATATTATGCTATTAATAGTTTCTTACTTTGTTTAATTTCTTGTCTTATTTAGCTTTTCCCTTCTTTACCCTATTTAAAATTATCTATAAATTCTAGGGTGGCTATAGTATTTATATCTATTTATATATTATTAATATTCTGTTAGTGTTTCCACTTGATAAGGTGTTATATGAAGGGTTTTCTTTATTTATTATAAACTACGTTTTTCTTCATAATTTAGTTTACTTTATAGTATTGGTAATTATCTTAGTATTTCTTTCTGTAGTTATTTATTATTTTCATAGGTCTTTTAGTATTTCTAGTTTAAGAGAAGATGTTCTTACTGGAGTTTATTATTAACTTAAGTTAGCTAACTTATACTACTAGGTGGATATTCTTTATTAAGAAAAGACTTAGTTAATATATTAACTTTCCTATTTCTTCTAGACTTTTTATAGAGCTTATTATAAGAGAAGTAATTTTAGTTAGTAGGCTACTAGGTAGATAATATTTCTTACTTAGCTGCAGATATATAGATTCTTTAGGGAGAAAGATAAATAGCTAATATTTATAGTTAAATACCCTTTTTATAAATATTTATATGCTTATAATTAAAAACGATACTTACTTCTAGAACATATTCCGAAACATTACTAAGGTAGCTAAAGTTACTAAATTAACTGGAAAGTTAACTTTAAGATTATATAGAATTCTATTAGAATATTTCCTAGTAGAACTAGGTAGATTATTATTAAGCTTAAACTGGAGTATTCTTAAATAATCTAACTACTGGATATCTGGATAATTTATTATAATTACGTAAATAGCTATTTTAATAGTTTGGTTTTTATATTTGGAAGGACTATTAATTTATAGATAGTAAAACATAAATAAGTAAAGCTTTATATCTATAGTTTTCTATAGTTATATTTAGAATTCTAAGAGGAATTTAAAATTATAGTCTGAAAGAATTACTTATAAAACTTTCCAGTTTCTAAAATTTAGTATCTAAAGTATAATTACTATCTAATTCTACACAATATAGATAATATATCTGGAAATAAGTAGAAAAGCCAAAGAGAATTTATTACTCATTATTAGAAGTAGATTAAATAAGGAATAATTAGGAAGCTTTTAGAAAATCTTAACTACAGGAATATCTAGCAAATTAATTATAATATCTATAATAATAATATAGAATAATATTAGTGGAAAGAGAATTAACTGAAGCTTACTAATTACGTTATATTTATTCTTAAGGAAAAGCCCATATATAAGGTATAATTAGCTATATATCTAAATACATTTAGTAAGTTGGGAAATATATACTTAGAGAATAAATTATACTATATATAAATATCTCCTTAGTGGAAGTAATTTTTATAAGAAGCCTGAATAAAGTTCTTTACTATATATTTAGAAATATAAAGTTCATATAAGCTGGAGAATTCTATATAGTAAAGAAGGTAGTTTATAATTTTAAATAGAAGTCTGAAACTATTATTCTATACTAAAGGTTAGTAGTAAGTTAAGGTATATTTACAGTGAATGAAGTAGGTAGCTGCAATAAAGAACTAAAAGTTAGGTAATAACCTAATTTTAGTGATATAGTAAATAACCTAGTTATTCTATATTTTATTTAGTTTCCTATTATCTTCAGGTGGAATATTGCTTCTCTGTATGTGGGAAAGCATATTAAAGATAATATTGGAAACCCCAGAAATATAGTAGTATTTTAATTAAAACTTAAATAAATACTTAGCTATCAGTATAAGTTAGAAACTATCCTATTTACTATTACTTATAAGAAGCGTTAATTACACTATTACTCCCAGGGTCAATATATAGTTTATTAGGATAATTAATAGAATTCTATAGAAAAATTAGATAAAGCCTCTAGCTTTATAAACTATTGAGATGAGATAGGTTACCTTTAGTTCTATTAACCAGTACTATATTTATATACTAAATAGAATCCTACTCATATAGAAAATTAGTAAACTTACTATAGAGGAAATATATTTACCTGAGGTTTAGTTATATTTCTTATCTCTAATATAGAAAAGTACTATCCTAAGGTTATATTTATAGAATATATTAATTTATAGAAATAGAATATACTCGAGATTGTAGTAAATAAGAAAGATAATTTAATAATATACTAAGCAAATACTCTTAAAACTAGTAAGTTTCTTAGTAGTTACTTTAAATATTACTTTAGTTAAGTAGTTATTTTATTTAGCTTCCGGTATTGTATCCTCATTTCTAGTTAATATTAGTAATACTATTTTACAGTTCTACAGTAGTTTCATTCTAGAGATATACTAAGAAATAAGATACTATATATAATCTGTAACCCTAATTTACTATTTAGGGGCCACTAGAATATTGGGAAAAGCTATATTATATAAACCTTAAGTATATTCCTTAATATCAAATAGTTTAAAAGTATCTATCTGGAGGTTCAGAAGTTTCACTGAAGAAAAGTTAATAAAATACTTATTTCCTAATAGATTAAAGTATAGTTAGTAAATAACTTAAGGATACATTAAAGATATCTATAATACTTCTTTTCTATAGTGGAAGTAACTATAATATTATTGATAAATCCCCAGATAAAGCTTTTATATAGTTAGAGAATCTTATTTATAACATACTGGGTGTATATAGAAGAATTACGGAAGTTTATTAAAGCTACTATAGGTTCATTCTACTTATAATAGCTAATAATAATTAGGCATTTCTGGTGCTTTTTTATAGTTAGTATTTAGTGGAAATATTACTTAGTGTTAATAACCATAATAAACCTTTTGCTATAAAGTTTTTAAACTACTTCTAATCAGTGGAATATTAGATTTATATTCAGTATAGTAACCTTACTAACAGCATAAAGGTCAACCACTATTCTATCTTTCCACTTACTGTTAACTATTTGCTAAACTATAAATATGGAAACTCTAAAGGTAGTATAAAATTTAACCTACTTAAACTGCCCTTATAAATATATTTAATAGAATAAGGTTACTAAGCTATTTCTTTTTATAATAATCATTCGCTAAGATATATTTAAATACCCTTCTGGTATCTATAATACTGGAAACTTCTTTATAATTTATATTGTTTTATAAATAAAATAATAAAAGTGGTGAAAAGTAGTAATATCTTAGGGGATAATAATAATATTCTTAGCTAAATTGAATTTAATATTAAGCTGATAATTCTTTTCTATATAATTACAGCACAGATCTAGAGTATTAGTAAAGTTGGAATTTAGATTAAATTATTTAATAGAAAGTATATTATTACTTATATTAAATATATAATATATTATTTTCTGCTAGACGTCTGTTGAAATATATCCTACTTTTCTATCTCTCCGGACTGTTTTAGTTTTATAAGTATTGATATATAATATAACTATAGAAGGTTAATTTAAAATGATATCCATTATACTACTATAACTGTATTTGAATATAACTCTATTAAATTTAAATTCATAGTAGGGTAAATTAGTATCTAATTTATAACTTTTAGGGAAATACTTAAATTCTTCTATATCTAAGCTGGATATTCAGCTGGAAATTACTTAATATCAATTTAGGCTCGAACTTTCAGCTCTCTATAGAATTCTATTTTCAGAAGTTCTTTAATATTTAGAATATTAATACTATTAGGTACATTAAACTTCTACCTAACAAAAATATCTACTTAGAGTTTGGAAATAACCTATATTCTAATATAAAGAATTATACCTTAGTAAGATACTTTCCTAATTTCTCTACAAAATAGGGTAAATATAATCCAACTAATAGCCTGAATATCTTCTTTTCCCAAAAGAATAGTATTTATAAATATATTTAGATAATATCCAAATATATTCCTTAGAATATTGTAGTAGAAAGAATACTATATAGTATCTATATTCATATAGATCTGAAGAGGGTATTTTATAGCTAATAGTTAAACTTTAATTTAGATATATATATTTTCATATGGTATGATATTAGATATTACTTTAGAATTAGGTTTACTTTAAGGAAAGCTAGCTTTCCAGAATACAGAAATTGCTTCTTAATATTTAGTAAAATATAATTACCTTTTTTTATAAATTAAGTCTGGAGGAAAATAGTATATTTAGTATATAGAGGCTATTTGGTTACCTTTGCTTTATACTGGTGGTGGTATCTAAGTTGTTTACTCTATATATTGTTCTAACTATATAATATATTAAGTAATAGTATTTATACTAATATTGGCTTATAGCTGGTTTATATAGTAATAAAATTACCTACTATTGTGGATGATTATACCTCTAGTTAAAATATTTCATTCTATAATAAAGGAAGATCTTATAGTAATAATCTATATAGTAAAACCTTCAGTAAGGCTAAAGATTAATATATATAGCTGAAAGTAATTATTAAGGTTATGAAGTTAAGAATCTTTATGAATCTCTTAAAGATAAAATAAAATAAAGTATCTGTAAAAGCTAAGTATTTTATAATTTATTACTTTTCTGTATGTTCATAATAAAATTAAAACCTTCTTAAAATTTATATAGCTACCTGTAACTAAAGAAGTATAAAAGAAATAAGGGGATATTCAGCTATAATTACTATAATTAAGACTATTAGTTTATTAAACTAGATCTTACTGAAGTTATTTCAAATGCTATAATTAACAGGCAGCCTGTAGATATTTAAAAGAAAGTTATATAGTTATTCTATAATTTACTATATTAAGCTAACTATTTTGGAAATTAGTTATTAATTAGATAATATTCTAATATTAATATAGTAAAGTAATATTAATTATTCAATATATTATAGTATTATGATAATATAATTATAGAGGTTTTAAAATTTATTCAGCTATATTAGAAGGATGTATATTTATATAAGTATTATTTATATATTAGTTATATTTAAGTAACATATGAAGATTATTTGGTAATAAAAATAGGCTAAGTTCCGCTATACTTATATAGAGTATATAAGTTAGCTTATATTAATAGTGAAAAATATTTATATTACTAGTGGAGAATTTTTATCTTTGGAGTGTTATTAGAGGCTAGCTATAAGGAATAGCTTAGTGGTATCTAAATAGTGTTATAATAAACTTAAAAAGTTTATATTTATAGTGAAAACTCTTTACTAGACTATAGGAGTGGCAGCTTTATACAGCTTATATAGTAGTATTCTATATAAGCTCTAAAGCTTAAGTCTGTAATATACCCCCTACTAACTCTTCCTCTGTTACTATAGTAACAGTAACTATTAATAGCCTTATAAATATATTATCAGTTACTTAATTACTTAAGTAAATTCAGTTAAGAAGAAAAATATATCCCTCTAATATTAAATAGTCTAGCTAATAGAAAGATTTATATAATTATCTTCTAGATTACTCTCTAAGTAATTCTATACTGTAATTCCTCTTTCCTCTATAATTATAAGATATACTTTTTCCTTCTATATTATAATTCTTCTTCCCTTTCTTTAGATAATTTACGTACCTTCTTTCTATACTTCCTATAATACTACTAATTTGCTACTATTATATCTCTATTTTCCTATTATTACTATTTCCTCCTATAATTTTAATTACTTCTTCTATTAATATTAGTTTTTCTAACAATAATTATAATTACTATCCCCCCCTAATAAATATACTTTCTATACTTATAGTAGCTATATTATTAAAGGTAATTTTAATAATAAAGACAATCAACTCTCCTAAGTAATTAAGTTTACTTACTTTAACTATTACTCTAAGTATAATAGAAGTAACTTTATCTAAAATTCCATTCTAGGTAAGAAATACTTCTATTATACATATTTAGTAATAAAGTTGAAATAAAAGTAGAAATTATATCTCTTTACTACTAGCTTTAAATTATATATTACTTGCCGCGAAGTTAACTACCTAATTACTAATAGTAATTATATTACTATCTTATTATTCCTATTACTAATAAGGAAGGTAACTTTAAAAGTTACTAAATTACTATTCTTTACCTAACTTCTTCACTATAGTTTAATATTACAATAAATATCTATATTATATTCAGTAGGTATTCCCTATCTATATTATTATTATATTTACTGCTTTCTCTTTCTATACTAAAGATAGTATCTTACTTACTACTACTTTTACCTCTAAGTAAGTAATTACTAGTTTTAGTAATATTATATGAATAATAGTAAGTTTCCTTTCTTTTCTTTCTTCTAATTTACTTTACTAACTTCTTTCCAGTAGGATATTATTATATATTCTGGTAGTTATATTACCTCCTATAACTATTATAATTATATTCTTAATTTTACTGAAACTTATTAACTTATTTATTATTTCTATATTCTTTCTATCTTTTATCCCTACTAACAACATTTTGATCATTAGTTAGTGATATTTATTTCTATGAAAAATAATGATAAGAAGAATTAGGAAAATGAGAATATACTTACAGATATAAAGGAGGAGGGAGAAAATAATAATAATTATATTACTAAGAAGTACTTTGATAATTCTATATTGATATAATTGAAAAGCTATTTTATATCTTATTTATAATCTATATAACTTTCTATTATTAGTAAATTAATATTATTTTATTACATTTATAAATATTTCTATATTATAACTTCAAATATAATATTATCTTATTATTGATAATGTTTCTTAAGGACTTCCAGATTAGTATATTATAATTCCTCTATATAACTCATATATTTTAATTCTATATTTACTTTAAAGTATTCTTTACTATAAGAATCTTCTTAACTTTATATTTCTCTTAGGCTTTACTATTGTTACTTACTAAAATAAAAATGAAATTAAAATAGATATTTATATAATATTATAATAGCAAAGGAATATCTTCAGCCTATTTAATAAAGTTAATATAATATATTAGGTAAATACCGGGGGAAATATCTAATATAATATTAAGTAAACTTAGTTTATTAATAATTTACTATTTATAAGCTACTTAGTTAAGCTTCTTACTTAGTTAGTATATCTTAATATATTATAAGGAAAGCTAATCTGTATTACTAACTTAGAATCTCTCTATCACTTATTATATTCTATTAGCCTCTATCTTATTATATTACTAAATATAGGTTATTATAGTTTAAACTCAAGTTATAGATTCCTTAAGATACGTAAGAAATATAGAAACTTACTTAAACTTTAAGTTTATAGAGAATTCCTTTATTATAATATATAGAATAAATATTACCTTTAAGTTATCTAGAAGCTTATTAGAATTTACTTTAGTTATAAAACAGTTTTCATTATTAAATACTAGCTAATATATAGTAATATATAATAGCTAGTTCATTTACAAAAACGTAATATATACTTACAGAAATACTTAAATCTTAAATATTACCTACTTGATTTTAATATCTGTCTGGAGGTAAAATAAAATTAAAAGAAGTTACTTAACTTCTATAAATTAGTATAATATTAACTAAAAGATACTAACCTAGTTAAACTCTCAGTTAAATATAATTAATATAGAGGAACTATAAAACTACTATTATATATTCTGGAAATACTTTATATAAACTTTCACTAATATAAATATTATAGCTTCTAACTGAATATATTTAGAAAGCTAATTAGTAATAACTATTAGAAATTTGGAATCACCTTTTAAAGTAAAAGGTAATTATATTATAAAGTGAATTAAGATTTAGAATTAGAATTTATTAGAAATTAGAAGAAGCTATAAAAGCTTCTAATAGTATATCTAATTTCTTTAGAAATACCAGTAGATATTATGTATTTTAATAGATTACTTACTATTCTTTAATATTCTATCTTAACATGAATCTTATAAAAGTATTATAAATATTAAGTTAATATCAAAGTAACTTAGAATAACAAAATTATAAACTATTTAAAGAATTAGTATAGTTCGTAACTTATATCTAGGAATTTAGATTCTACTTTAATATAATAATATAGTATTTAATCTTACTAAGTAGTTAGCTATCTATAATTTTATATTTACTTCTGGGGGGAATACTTATATTATATTTTCGATTATATTCTAGCGGATTGTATACATGAATATTACTGAAATTCCTTAGTTTTAGAGTATTCATAATATAGTATTCTGGAATATTATATATCTATCCAGTAGTTTAGTAGCATTTTACTGGTAATTATTAACTATTAGTATAACTTCTTTCCTATTTCTATCTATCTCTATCTATTAATCTAAAATTACAGAAAGTAATCTAACTATATCCACTATATTAACCTATAGAAAATAAAGAGTTTATATTAAAGACTGTAACCTAATTATATTATTTTATTCTTACCCTAATAATATATCTAGATACCCTATAAGGTAGCCTAGATAATACTTTCAAATAAAATTAAACTCTAATAGAATTTTAGTTTATTTAGCTTATTACTTTAAGATAGATTTTAAGTTTATAAAATATTCTAAAGTTCTATAGTTAGAAAGAATAATGAAGAGGTCTACTACACTATATAGCTTCACTAATTATACTTTTAAGTATAATATAATTACTAATAGCTTCTTATTATAAATAATATAATTCCGCTAGGTTAAAAATAGTTAGGTTAAATAGTAAGCTACAGCCTATAGAATATCCTTTTTATTCTTTTAGAATAAGAAACCCTCTAATACTATTTGTAAATAATTTACCTCTATTATTATAACTTTCTCCAGATTCTATTAAATTATAATTAACTTTAATATAAATATAATTTCAAAAGTATTAAATACTTTCTAGTAAACCTTATCCCACTAAAATAAAACTTCCTTCTATATTAGTTATATAAGAAACTTTATCAGGCTGAAGAAAGAATCTACTAAGTTATAATAGAAATTTGCAAACCTAAGGAAGTTTTGGATACTCTAGATATTCTTAGAAACCTCCTACTTCTAAATAGTTTTAATTTTCTTAGGGTTATATTATATTCCTCTTTTAACCTTAATAATAAAACTAAGGTATTTAGTGTTTTATATTAAGAACTTATATTTCTCCAGATTTAGATATAAGCTAGTTTGCTTTAATTACCTGAAAATCTAAATAAGCTGAACCTTATAATTAGTCTATAACCTATAGTTATAAATAAGGATATTATTAAGATATCTTATAATATAATTACTAAGGATATTCCAAAATATCCTATTAATATATTACTGAAATATAGTATATATATTAATTAACCTAAAAGGTATAACTAATTACTTAAATAAGCTAAAATATATCCAGAAAGTTATTTTATATTTATTTCCCTCTATAATATAAATCTTATCGAAAGCTACCTAAATATTCATGTTTATAAACTATTTTACCTTGGATAATAAGTACAATATCTTCTTAAATAATAATAAGGAGTTGTAATTATAAGTATTAATAATATAAAGAGCGTAATAATTAATATGAAATTACTATTTTCCTTCCAGCTTCTTAACTAGAAGGATAAATATCCCTATAGCTAAAAAGTTAGCCTATACTTAATTTTTATCTATTAAGTTAGTAATTTAGCGTCAACCTTTAAGAAGATATTTCTATAGTATATTATAAAGTAATTCCTAAGGTAGATTTAACTTAATTCCATTTAGATTCTTTTTGACTTATATATAATAATTAAAAGTCCCCCAGTAGGGTGGAAAACTAAAAGCTTTTTCCTTATTAAATAGATTCGCAAAGAGAATATAAGCTTTTAGTAATATGAATACTAGCTACTTTAAAGTTACTAGTATTATAGTAGTAAGAGTTATATTAATTTATATTAAATTAGTAGCTATCTATTTATAACCTTCCTCCCTTATATTAAATAATATAATTGCTAAAAGCTTAATAGGGTTAGTAAATTCCTCTATATATATACTCTCTAGAATATTACTAATAGTTAGTATTAGAAGGTTACTAACTATATTTATTTTTATTTTATTTCTTATAGAAATAAACCTCTTAGTATTATAATTAAAGATTCCTAAGTATAGCTAACTATATTAGATTTAGATTAATATAAAATAAGGCTTTAGAAGTTTATCTATTTAGATTAATATAAACTCTAACTATTTTTGTAATAACTATAGCTTTATTAGTATTTAGAATAATTTCTAGTTATTAAGGTTATAGAAGTTTAATAATAGTAAAGTTTTACTACTTTATAAACTTCTTACTAACTACTTTATAATAATTATAATTACTATTAATTTAGATAGAGATAAAAAACTTATTATTATTAGTTTAATTTTTAGGGTAATTGTATGCTGTACGTAGTTTCGTTATATAGGTGTAAACTAGTGTTCTGGTATTTAGTTATTATTATTACTATATTATATAGCATATAGCGCTACATGAAGCTCTAGATCTACAGTATAGTAATTACTTACTAATTACCACACTATTCAGCTATAGCTGGCGTTAGATACTAGGTATCTATAGCTAGTGGGGTGTGGAGGATATACTGCTATATATACAGCAGTATATATAGTTACTATATACTCTATAGTATAGTGTAACTAATACTAGTAACTTTTCTTTTTGCTATATATCCTGATACCTATCGATATATATAAAAAAATAGTATCTTTTGCAATTTACGCCTCTTTATCTAAATAACATTAAATATCTATTTATCTACTCTACTTAAGTTGTCTATCTCTTTATTTAAATAGTTATATAGTTTAAATTAATAAATCTCTTGAGGATATAGTTTAAAGTATCCTTTATAAAAATATTAGCAATATTATTATCTCTATTAATTCACTATACTTTATAGAGCTTATAGTATTTATATAACTACCTTAATACTATAATATTAATTATTAGATACTTCTCTTTAGTAGTATTAAGCTTTATAAGATATTTATAAAATAAGTATAAGTTAGCATATATAATAGTTAGGATCTGAGGAAACTTTCGATACTTGAGGATCTTCTTAAGTAATATAGCTATAGTATAGATAAAGTCTATATTAGCCACTATAGTATAAATCTCTAAAGTAAGTATATTTCTAGTAACTTTTTTACTTTTAGTAGATAAGTAGTATATAAAGCTACTATAGAGATTAGACTAGCTATTACTAGTTATAGTCTCTTAGCTTAGGATTATTATAAATTCCAGCTAATATAAGAAGTTAGTATTATTAGTAAAAAAGCTATTAATAAAAATATAAAGGTATAGTTAAGTAGTATAAAGTTAAAGCTTCAGTTAAGATATTTTATTTACTACATAGCCTCTTTATTAAGTGTAGCAGTATTATCACTTAAGGGTTATTATTTTTATATTATATATAAGAGGTTGAATAGAGCCTCTGGTTAGTATATAGAGGTAAGGTATATATTATATATATATTATTTAATATATACTTTCTTAAATACTTTAGGTATAGTATATATATTAATAAGAGCTAGCTTTTACGTTTAGTGCTTTTAGTATAGATAGAGGTAATTACTATAGAGTAATAGGATACCTCTTTTAAATATAAGGGATATAGTCTCTAAGAGTATAATCTTCAGCTTTACCTTAAAGGACGCTTTTTTAAGCTTCTTATCCTCTTAACGAGAGAATACTATATTAGAGAGGCTGAAGATATTATTAGTTTATATATTAATAAGGCTGAAGGTATTATTTTAGGTATATAAAATAAGGAGATATAGATTATATATTAAAGTCTCTATTTATAACTTCTCCTTATAGTATCTAGAGTAAGTTACCTATTAGTAGGTTCCAGCCTTAATAAGACTATAAAGTAGTTTAATAATAATTATTATAAACTCTAGAGAATACTATCTCTTAAGGTATAAGAGTAGATTAGCTATAATATACTTTATAAGATTTATTTTAGCTTAAATATAAACTTAAGTAATATTATAAAACTATATTATTATACTTTCTTATTAGAGGAGAGTTCAAACTATAACTAAAATTAATTACTAGCTACTTTATTAGATTATTAGTAATTATATTAAAATCTCAAACTTACTATAGTCTCTAAAGCCTTAGATGATAAATCTTAACTTCTTATATACTTTATTAGTATTCTTATTTTTAACCTTATTAATAATATAAAATTTAAAATATTTATAATTCTTATAGAGAATAAGGTTATATTAAATAATCTTTATAATACTATTATTAATAATACTCTTAACCTCCTTTTTAATTAACTCTTCAAATAGTAAGCTAGATATTATAATTATATCTTTTATATAAAAGGTAAGTAAGAATATTAAATCTAACTGCTTCTTAGCTGTAAGATATACTACAAAATAAAGCTTTTAGCTAAACTCTAGAGGTAGCAAACTAACTATATATCTATAAATTATAAGACTTCAAGGCTCCAGCTTAATTTAAGTTTTTTATTATTAATAGGGTAAGTTACTTACTACTAAAAGGGGGAGAATATTATTATCTCTTATAATAGAGGTAGTATAAAGTATTAGCTATATATTTAGAGTCTTAGGGATAGCTGCAGATAAAATTAGAGTAGCTATATAGAATTATAAGTTTCTATTTACTATTTAGTTACTTAGAGATCCTTAGTCCAGCTGAAGGTTAGTATATAAAGCTATAAATACTAGTTTTTTTAAAGTTATAGCTTCAGCTATATTATTATTAATCTCTTACTTATTACCTTTAAAATACTATTTTATAGTTATTAATTAAAAGTCTTAAAAGCTATAAGGTAGCTTAAGAATATAAGTCTTACTATAGATAGTAACGAGAGAATATAGGTCTTACTAGCTCTTTTTCTCTTACTATATATATATAAGAGTCTGGAGCGGAAAGGTTATAATATAAGAGATATTAAAGCTATTATATATTACTAAAATAGTATTAATAGTATACTTAGTATATTTACAGTAGACCTCCTCTATGGCTTTATATATAGCTTAAGTTTAGGTAATAATATCTAGAGAGGAAGCTGAATCTTCTATAGCGTATACAGATACTCTAAATATATATAATATAGATATAAAGCTATTCAGACTAGCAGTATTATTAATTACCTTATATACTGCCTGAAGGAATACTTTTTAAGTGGCAGTAGGAAGCTTTATATAATAAATTTTATATATATAGCAGAGAAGTATATAGTAATATTTTATTTTACTAATATTATTATATATTTTAATAGATATAATATAAACTATTAATTCTATAGTTTTTACTTCTAATCTGAAGTCTTCAGATTAAAAGGTTATATTTACGTTAGTAGTAACACAATTGGGAGGCTTTTAGTATATATTAATCTAAGATATCTTAAGAGCCTCCTATATTATCTCTACTGATATATTAGGTAATAATTAAGTAACATTAAATACTATAGTAATATTAATAATATAGAGTATATTATAGTTATTAATATAGATAATATTAATAATAACCTTAAAGTTAAAGTTAATATTATCCTAAATAGTAGATTGAAAATATAAGGGAGAAATACTATATATTCAATAGTAGTAATAATATCTCTTAAGAGCTTTAAGAATATACTATTTAACTAGATATTCTACCTTATTGAGGATATTATAGAGGTATACTATAGCTAGATATCTAAAATAGCAGTGAAGCTTCTATATCTCTATCTCTATAAGATATATAGAGGTATTTATTTTCTCCTTATTAAGAAGTATTTATAGATATTTCTATTTTTAAATAATAGTTATAATCTTTTTACTTTAGTGGAACTTATTATAGATATTATTAAATATAATATTGACGTAATCTATATCTGTAAGATAAAGGAGGAAAGAGATATTATATAAAACTATATAAAGTATAATAATACTAAGTAGTATAGATATATTAACTATTCTTAGTATTATAA
Organism: Colletotrichum lindemuthianum; assembly: GCA_001693025.2. Classification (NCBI taxonomy): domain Eukaryota; kingdom Fungi; phylum Ascomycota; class Sordariomycetes; order Glomerellales; family Glomerellaceae; genus Colletotrichum; species Colletotrichum lindemuthianum. Next base: position 238,843 of record MASP02000016.1, on the reverse strand, counting down.
TAGAAATAGCTTCTCTAAAGTATATTATAGTTAATTTACCTTATAGAAGTATAAGGATAATAGAGGGGATAACTAACTACTTCAGTATAGTAAACTGGAAGTATCTAGCAGTTAAGAAACTAGTAGTATCTAAGTTAGATAGAATACCTTAAAATACTATATTTAAATAATAGCCTTTAAGCGTAAAGATATATATAAAGGTAGTAATATTATTTGTAAGTTAGCTGTAAGTAATAATACTCTTAGTGAGGATATAGATTACTATCTAATCTTAGAGGATTCTGGTGATTTTAAGTCTATCTAAAGTAATAAGCTTCTTACTATAAAATAATATAAAGAATATCTCTAGAGCAGATTCTATAAGATAGTCTTCCTTATAGGTTAATATCTATTTAATATTATATAATAGTATCTTCATTTATATTAGTCTCTAGTGAAACCTTAAAGCTATTATTATTAAGATTATTAATATCTTTATAGCTTATATGGAAAGCTTAGTATACTGCTATAGAGTATACCTTAAGGTTAGTAGTTAACTTATATCTATTAAATAAGGTATATCTCTCCTTAAGAATATACCTTATAGACTAATAACTAAGTTTACTATATATATAATATTTTTAATTAGTATAGCTATATATAAATATTAAAGGTAGATAATAGCTACCTAGAGCGTGAGGCTATATATATACAGAAGTATAGCTATAATCTTAAGGATTACCTTAAGGTAAGTTATATATATAGTTAATCTAAAATTAGTCTCTAGCTACCTTCTGGTAGTGATTTCTATTATTTTATATATATTATATCTTTTAGATTAATAAAATATTACTTATAGTAGATCTTAACTAATTATAGAAACTCCCGGAAGTTACTATAAAGCTAAAGAAGGTTAACTAGTATTCTAATATACTGTAGTATATATTTATAAGCTGGAGGTAGAGGATATTATCTATTTAGATTTTAGTAGGGAAAGCTTTTTAGATATATATAAACTTTAAGATTAGAAGCTTAAGAACCTCCTTTTTATCTTTATTAAGATTCTTAGTAATAATATTTCAAAAAGTAATATTTTGCTAGTTAGAGAGGTAAAGCTGTTAATTCTTATTATTCTTAAAGTAATTCTTAACCTATTAGACTATTTAGTTAAATAAAAAGTTAATATCTAGGATACTTAAGTAGTTAAAATAAAACTTAAGAATATTATCTTTAAGTATAATTAAAAAAAGCTTTATCTATATATATATTATAGAATACTAAGCTTAAAGTAGTAATTACAGAATATATAGATTTTTAACTTAAGGATATTATAGAAGCCTCTATTATATTTTATATTCTTATTATATAACTTTATAAAGTCTATAGTATATTTACCAGATATATTATTAAAAGAAGTAGCAGTAGCTATATATAGAGGATATTCTTAATATCTAAGTTAATCTTAATTTTAGTTTAGTAGTTCTTATAATATTAGAGAGGCTTTAAGATAGCTAAATAGAAGGCTAGTAAGACTTACTATTATAATAGAGGTCTTTTGCCTGAAGCTATATATATATAAGCTAGCTATTTAGGCAGTAAGTATCTCTTTTTAACTCCTTATAGTAAGAGTGTTACTAGTATAACGGTTTTAACCTTTAGTTAGATATTATAGAGGAGAAGTATAAAGTCTAACTTTACTATTATAAGGTTATTAAGCTACTTAGGATACTTTTTAAGGTTAGTGTTAAGGATACTATAGTATTTATTAACCTTATTAATCTCTTTAATAGTTTATAGTATAAACTCTTCTTGCTAAGTAAGCTAGTGTAGAATTATATAAATCTAATTACCACTTATATTAATCTTAATACTATAGGCTATAAGATAGTTTCTAAACTAGCAGTTAATATAGAAGTTAGTTAGTTACTAAATCTCTACAGACTACTTCTTAAAGTTACCTTTAAATATCTTAAACAGTTCCAGACTATAAAAGCTTAAGTAGGTATAGAAAGCTACTTAATATATTATATAGATAGAGATTATTATAGAATCCTTATCTATAATATTCTTATAGTTAATATTAAGAATTCAGCTAAAGAGTAATAAGCTAATATATTAATAGAGTTTTATAAGTATAGAGATACTTAAGGATACTATTATTATAAGTATAGGGATACCTAAGGTGAATATGTCACCTATAGAGGTTAATTTAGATATTATTATAAAAGTAAGAGAGGTGTAAAGTAAAGAAGAATTATTAATTTAACTATATCTATATAGAGAGGAGTAGAGAAAGAAGTTTTAAGAGGCTATATAGATTTCTTAAGAAGTTAAAGCTAGAGATATTATAAATCTCTAATATTAAAAGACTTAGTAATTACTTAAGGAGGATTATTATATTTACTAAATATACTCTAGTAAGTAATATTAAGGGATATTAATTTAAACTCCTCAGTAAGATTATATAGAATATCTTAGTTTAACTAAAGAAAGAAATATTAATTTCAACTTCTTAATGGTAATCTCCTTAAGAGGTTAGTATATTAACTTAGAGGCTTCTAGTAAGATTTAGAGTGTGGAGAGTCTAAAGTATCTAAGTAATTAATCTCATAATTTTTTACCTTATATAAACCTTAAGTATAGAGTTTTGTTATCATTTCTTCTAGTATAATAGACTTTACTAATCTGCAGTATAGTGGTATAATAGTTAGGTTAACTACTAATTAGTGTTAGTTTAATTATCAGGGTAATTATATACTATATATAGTCTTAATATATAGATATAAACTAGTATTTTAGTATTTAGTTATTATTATTACTATATTATGTAGCGTGTGATGCTATATAAAGCTCTAGATCTACAGTATAGTAATTACTTACTAAATGCTACGCTATTTAGCTACAGCTGACGCTGGATGCTAGATATCTGTAGCTAGTGGGGCGTGGAGAATATACTGCTATATATATAGCAGCGTATATAGTTACTATATACCCTACAGTATAGCATAACTAACAATTATTTATTAATATAGAAATTAGAAAGTATAGTATATTTATCTAATTTTATATTTCTTTAGGTTTATATACTACTATACTGATATTACTAGTAGTTATACTACTTTACCCCCCAGGAAGTTTCTTCTGGAAGGTTATTTGTTTTCCTTATTATCTATAATCTTCTTATCTAACTGTAAGGTCTAAGTATTAGTATTTAGAGCTATAGGAGGATAGGCAGAATATAGCTTATATTTAGTAATAAAATAGTTTTTAATATTACAGTAAATATAGATATCAGTCTCTATATAAGCCTATAGGATTACTAAGTTTACCTACTAGACTTTATATATATCTATTATAGTAGCTAATAAAAGTTTAGTGAATATAAAGGTTTAGCTGCCTAACCCCTCTTAGTAAGAATAGTTAGTATTATAACGGTATTATATTAGTATTAGAGTGGTATAAGTTATATCTATACTGATTATCTATATATTTCCATTCTAGTTAATTGAAGGTTTTATTTATAGTTAGAATAGAATTAAGTTTAGCTTCGTAACTTTATACTAAGAATCTTAAGATTTATAGTAATTATATAGTAGTATTAAATAGTAGTATAATAATCTATTTAGCTAATATTATAACTAATAGTAGCTATTTAAATTTAGTGGAAAAAGACTAGCTGTAGGTAGTGTAGTTAAATATTGTTTATCTATATATATCTCCCTATTTAACCTATAGCTAATTTAACTTTAATAAAAGTTCTATAAATATCTACTTAAGCTTTTATTAAAAGTATTATATTTTCTTAAAAGGTTGAATACTATAGTGGGAGACTTTATAGTATTTAGTAAGATACTGGAGGAAGATATTAATATTTTAGCTATATAGAAACCTCTAGATTATATAGAAGTTACTAATTTATATCTAAACTTTAAGTAAGAGGTTAATTTAGAGAAACTACTAAAGGTTCTTTAATTCTCTAATAAAAGTCTAGTTAACCTCAAGCTTATACTATATAATTATCTTCTATATAAGAAAGTAAAGAATATTACTATTAAAGGAAATATGAATTAGAAGAAGCTTTCTCTTTATAAAGAAGATTTATATAATCTGTAAAATTACTTTATAGTTTCATTAAAGTTATATAAAAACTTTTTAGGAAGCTTAGTTTTTATCTATAATTAGATTTATCTACTATTAGCTTATTAGAACCCCTATTAAGGGTTTTATAATATTAATATTTACTATTATCTTTATTATTTTTTATATTATCTATTTAGTTTACTGTTTGCTGCTAGGTTAAATTTAGGTAGAAAGTTTATTAATATTAGAAGCTAACTATAAGAAGTAACCTAATAGTATCTAAATAGTATTATAATAAACTTAAAGAGTTTATATTTATAGTGAAAACTCTTTACTAGACTATAGGGGTAGTAGCTCTATAGAGCCTATATAGCAGTATCCTATATAAGACTTAAGGCTTAGGTCTGTAACAGACGTGAGGCTTGATCTCGGGGGTAAGGATATCAAGGTTGCGGATATCAAGATTATAAATAAGTATTTAAATAAAATCAAGCTAGTAGTAATTAAATCTCTTAATATATTTAAATTATATATAGTATAAGTGTATAAGGTTATAAGGTTAATACGGAAGAAGTTATTAGTTATTTATTATTAAAAAGATTAATATAAGGTAGATATACTAATTATTATAGCTGTAAGGAGTTTAGCTTCAGATTAGCTTAAGGCTGGCTGCAGTAGTTAGTAGGAATAGAAGAGCTAAAGTTAAACTTCAGGAGGTAATCTATCCACTAATAGTTACAATAGAAAGCAAGCTATCAGCCTCTTCCGTATATAGAGGCTATAAAATAATTATTTATTCATTTTAATAGTTTCTAATAGTTACTGGAAATCTCTAAATTATAAATAAAGTTAGGCTCTATCTTATATAGAACTTCAGTTAGTAAGAGGCGGTTATTATGAGATACGTCTTTATAATTATTATCTATAGTATAGGTAGTATATATTTTCTAATTATTCTTCCATCTTATCTTATTTATAATGTAAGTATATTCTCCCTCTGAATTGGAAAGTGGAATATGAATAAAGTTATATTAATATTTGGAATTCATATAGTTTTTGTTATATTAGAAATATTATATTTATTATCTCTATCAGTTTTAACATCTACAGGAAAGAAAGTTAGGTTTTCTGGATAATATATCTAACCTATAGTTAATTAAGGAGAATCTGAATTTATTTTAATTCTCTTCTTTTAGGAAATAAATTACTTTCTTAAAAATGGACTGAGATTATATTAATTATCTAAATATTAAATTCTACCAGGATTTTATTACCTAAGTATTTTAAAATTAAATATTATTTCTTTTTGGATTCACAAAATAGTTAGCCTAGCTTCTAGATATTTCTTAATTTAGAAAGTGTAAGTTTCTAAAGAAACTTAACTAGGTAGATTTTTCGTAGGTTATATTTCTCTAACCTTTTACCTTGATATTGTATATCTATCTGCTTTAGAGATTTACTAAGGAAGAAACCTATTATTTATAATGAATATTCCAATCAGAATATAGGAAACTAATAATTAAGTTAGTATTAGGTTTATTATAAATAAGTATCACTATCTTGATATTATTATATTATATTTACTTAACTATTCCTACTACTATTATAGTTAATTATTATATCTTTATATTACTCCGGATATTGTTTATAGGAAACTTCATCTTATTCAGTTTATATTCTACTATTTATTATAGTATTTCAAAGTATTTTATCAGTAAATTACACTAACGGTTAATATCTAGATATACATACTGAAGCAATTTTTACTATTTCCAGATTAAATTCCTAGAGTATTAATTAAAATTAAATACATAAAAATATTTATAAAGCGTAATAATAGTAGCTTTTTGATTTATTATTAATCCTTCTACATATTGTGGTTATATTGAAGGCCTCTGATCTATTACTAAATTATATACCTCTTAGAGTTCTATATAGGTAGTATACCTAATAGTTGGCTTTTACCTATTATATTCTATAAATAAACTGAAGCTGAGAAACTGTTCAAATAGAGAGAACTTTAGGTAGTATATATAATTAGTTAATATAATAGCTAATAAATAGAAAGATATAAAGAAAGATATAAATTTGGTTACTTTTACTCTATACCTATAGTGGTATCTAAGCTCTTTACCCTATATGTAGTTCTAACTGTAAGATTTACCTAGTAACAGCATTCATACTAATATTAGCTTACAACTAGTTTAAACAGTAGTACAATTACCTATGATTATAGATAATTATGCCCCCGGTTGTAATATTTAACCTTACAGCAGGGAAAAACCTTATAGTAAAACAATCAGTAAGAGCCTCAGTAAGGCTAAAGCTTAATATATATAGCTGAAAGTAACCACTAAGGATATAAGGTTAAGAACCTTTATGAATCTCTTAAAGATAGAATAAAATAAAAAGTCTGTAAAAGCTAAGTATTCTATAATCTATCGCTCTTCTATATTATATCTTTATAATAAAATTAAAACTCCCTTGAAATCTATATAGCTACCTGCAACCAGAGAAGTATAAAATAGGTGAAAAAAATATCTAGCTATAACTACTATAACTAAAGCTATCAGTTTATCAAACTAAACCTTACTGAAATTATTCTAAATACTATAATTAACAGGCAGCCTATAGATATTTAAAAGAAAATTATATAGCTATCCTATAATCTGCTATACTAAGCTAACTATTTCGGAGACTAGTTATCAATCAGACAATATCCCAACAACAATATACTATAGCAACACCAGTCACTAGAAAAGATATAAATATATTTATTATAGTTACTTTTTAAAAATTATTATTATTTATTATATAATACCTACTAGCAGCTAATTATATTTATCGCTAGCTATTTATACTTACTAGCTATTCATAGCTATTAGTAGATATTACCAGCTGGTAGTAGTTACTATACTTAGTTTCATAACTGAAAGATATATTATAACTACTAATTATAATTACCTATTACAGAGTTTAAAACTACTATATTTACCAAAATAGTAGATACCAGCCAGACGTTAAACTACTATATCAAACAGGTTATTCTTCTATTTATATATAAATAATATTAATAAATTAGATAATATATATATAAACTATCTTAGTTTCTTTTATATAAAGTGCTTAAGAAACTTTCAACCTACTGGGTATATTAAAGTATCTAATATTATTTAGTTTAAACTGAAAGCTTGGAGGAAGTTTATTATCTAAATACTCTTCCCTATTATTAGGATTTAACCTATTTTTATAAGATTCTCCTAACTAATAAAGTAGTTATAATAATATATTATTTATTATTCTACCTATAGGCTAAAAGGAGGGTAGTTAGCTATACTACTTCTTTAAATCTTCCCAGTTATAATAAATTCTATATTTAATTCCTCTAACTAAGTAATTTTCCCCTAAAAGAAAGAATCCAAAATAGGAAATTTACTAAAGTAGCTATTTACATTTAACTAACTTAATAGGTTAGTTTGTAATTTTCTTAGTTATTTCTTCTATATTTTATAGTTACTATTATTCTTAAAAAAAAGTAACCTAATATTACAGGCTATATCTGGATATCCAGCTAGAGCTATATCTAGATATCTAAAACTAACCCTCTCGCCTGGGTGGAGCTTCAGTAAGCTCTATATAGTATTATATATACAGACTTTTCTATATACTTATAAAAGCTTCTCTTTTACTTCTTAGTTCTAAATAAATAGTATTTTATATTACCTTCCAGTTGAATAAACTTAGATTTAGGTTTTTATATATTTAGATCTAGGTTTATTCACTATATAGATAATATTAGGTAGAATATAGCTTCCTACTAGTTAAGTATATTATTTAGTTAAATATAGCTTCTAGAATATAATACTATATAATAGGTAACTAACTAATATAAAGAATAATAGGGGATATTAATATCCCCCAGAATATCCTTATAGATAGGAATCTTATAAGTAAACTACTTTAGTAGTAATTATAGTATACTTTAAGCTTCGTCTACTAGAGGATTAAAGAGCTTAAAAATAAATTAGTAAGGTGAAATACTATAATAAATAGTAATCTCTAGATAACTACTATAATAGATATCTCTAGCTTATATGAGGATATCTTAGTAACCTTTAGAATAATATCTATCAGAATACTAGCTTTTAAAGTTAATAATATTACTATACCTCTATTAGTAGCTAACTATTAGAGGAAGCTTCTTTCTTTACCTCTAAAGTCTTTAGGTAAGTAGAAGAAATACTAAGTATAAGCTTAATACATAAAAGCTAAATTTAGGATTAACTATTATTTCTTTAATAATAATTAGAAATATTAGTATCTAATTTACTTCTACTTAGATTTTAGTCTCTAGTAGATAGTTAAAACCTTCTGTATAGTAGGAAAGCTAGATAACTTCTATAATCCAGATAATTTTATAAATTATCTAGATAGAATTTATCTAAACTTAAATAGCTAACTTTATACTATTATCTAGCTATAAAGTTTTAGGTAGAAGGAAACTAAATAACTAACTATCTTTTTATTCTGATTTAATAAAACTCTAGCTAATATTAGGGAGTATATATAACTAGATATAATCTAGATCTTCCTACTGGAAGCTACCTTACTCTCCTATTTTAAGAAGCTACTTATTATAGTTAACCTTCTTACAGAATATAGACTCTAATTATCTCAAATTTAAAATATAACTTAGAAGCTTAAGTATATAAAAAGGATATTAATATACTACTAGCTACCTTACTAGAAACCTACTTTCTATAATTGAGAGAGTAATATTATAATAACTAATATAGTTAAGAAGTAATAATAATATTCAAGCTTTAGCAGCTTCTCCTCTACTTCTAAGGAATACTCTAAAGACTACTAAAATATCTACTAATACTTTAGATATAGTAAAAAGGACTATATCTACAGAAACTATATAGCCTAAAAATATAAGAAAGTTAGTATAAAGGTTATAAAAGTTATAATTACTTCAGATTATATTAGAAATAACCAGAAAGATAGTATTACCTTACTTAGTAATAGTAAGAATTCAGAAAAAAAGTAATTTTAGAGTAAAGTTAAACCCTAGAGCTAACTAAGATAGAAGTAATAGAATAGGGAAAATAATAGAAAAAGAAATAGGTAAGTAACTAGTAGTTAGCTACTATTTAGACTAAAATTAATAGAAGTTATTTTATTAATATACTTATTAATATAGACTATAATATCTGTATGATTATTAATATCTCTCTTATAAAAAGATTTTACTTCCTACTAGTTAATAAGTTAAAGAGATAGATAAGAAGATATATTATTAAGTTATTACCTAGTAATATCTAGAAGGTAGCTATTCTAACTTTAGAAGTTAGTAACTATATATAGAAGATCTATATTTATATTATAAAAGGTTTCTAGCTACTATTATATTTTAGGTAGCTATAGATAGAAGATCATTATATTATCTATAATACTGAAATCTAATAGATGATCTATAGAAAGAATAATATAATAGTATATCTAAAATATTAAAATAAAGTAGTATAGCTTAAGGAGATCTAATTAGCCCACCTACTTAATACTAATTTATTTATATTTATGTATTAATATACTATATAGTATACTAATAAGATGTTAAGCTTCTACTAGATTATATTAGTTAGTTTAATAGATATTAAGAAAGTATTAGCTTTAAAGATAGAGGTAAACCTAAGAGATTATATTCTTATAAATATCTCAAAGGAATTTCCAGATTCTTTTTATTTAGATTTAGTATATTAATTACTTCCCAGCTAACTAGAGATAGATTACTATATCCTACTGATTCCTAATAGTAAGAAATAGAAACTAAATCTTCTATAGAGAATCTCTCTATAATATATTATAAAAGAAGCTTCTAGTATTTAAGAAAATCTAGAGAATTTACCTAATAAGAAGTTTATTAAAGTAAGTAGCTTCTCTACTAATATCCTAATTCTTTTTATAAGGAAGCTAGATAGAAGGATATACTTCTATATAGATTATAAAGCTTTTAATATAATTATAAAGAAGAATTATTACCTCCTTCCTCTTATATTAGAAATCTTCTAGAAAGTTACTATAGTTTATTAGTATACTAAATTTAATATTATTACTATATTCTATAAGATTAGAATTAATAAAGTAGATTAGGAGAAGTTAGCTTTTTAGATATATTATAGTCTCTTTAAATAGATAGTATACCTCTTTAAGCTTACTAATATTCCTACTATATTCTAATAATATATTAATAGCTACCTAAAGTAGTTTCTAGATAATTTTATAATAATATATATTAAGAGTATTCTTATTTATATTAGGAGCTTATAAAAGGAGTATAAGGAGAAGATCTACTATATATTTAGCTATCTTACTAATATAAGCTTAAAGTTAGATCCTAAGAAGTATAAGTTCTCTATTATTATAGTTAAGTATATTAAATTTGTTATATTAGGTAGAAAGAATCTCTCTTATAACCTAGAGAAGTTAGTAATTATTACTAACTAGCTTTCCTCCAGTTTACTAAAAGGTATCTATAGTTTCCTTAAGTTTATAAACTACTATAAAGTTTCTATATTTTATTATAGTATTATTATAAAATTCTTAAATTATCTAACTTAGAAATTCATTCCTTTTAGCTAGAAATTAAAGCAGCAGGAAGCTTTCCTTATACTAAAATAACTTTTTATTATAAAGCTAATTCTATAAATATTTAACTTTAATATCTTAATAATAGTAGAGATAGATTATTTTAGGTATATTCTAAAAGGTATATTAACCTAAAATAATAAGATTAAAGTAAGATATTTAGTAGTTTTCTACTTCTAATATCTAACCTCTATAGAATTTAAGTACCTAATCTATAATAAGGAATTTCTTATAATATTAGCTTACTTATAAATATAGAAGGTAAAGCTATAGAATACTAGAAAGTTTAAAATTCTTACTAATTATAAAAGTCTTAAGTATTTTATAAAGAAGTATGGCTTATAGAGAGGTAAAGCTAATAAGTAGAGAAGTTATCTTAATATAATTTTTACCTTAAATACTAACTTAATATCTAGGTAGTCGCTTTAAATATTCTTTCTAGGAGAGAATAAAGTATACCTCAAAAATAGAATAATAAAAGATAATAAAGATAGATAATATAAATTATTCTAAATATTATTATCTTTATAGAACTTTAGGTAGAGTATATAGATATTATTAGTATTTAGATTTTTAAAGGATAACTAGATTTATAGAAGATATAGAATTATACTACTAAAAGAGACTTCTTATATAAATAGGTTTTTATAGTAATTTAGTAGGGAAAGTATAGCTTTCACCCAGATCTTTATATTAATATCTAGATTACTAAATATACTATTAATATACTAAAGTAGCTTACTTTCAGAGAGAGATTTTAGATACTAAATAGTAAAGAGAATAATAGCCTCCTTAATAAATTTAAAATTAAGTTAATATAGTAGTTATATAATTTCTCTTCTGTAAGCTACCTAAAGTATGATAATATACTAAAGATTATAAGTTAAAATTTCTACTAACCTAAATATTTATAAAATATCTGTAGATTTATATGGAATTATAATATATATAGAGATATTTATATCTGAAAGTAGGCTAAAAAGGGATTCCTAAAGCTTCTGCTAGTATCTATTTAGTTACACTCTAATTTATTAATAGATTATATTACTAACTTACCTCCTATAAAAGAATAAAGTAGCTATTACCTCTAGGTTATTATGAATTAACTAGGTAAGATTCCTATACTGAAGGAGATAAATATAATAAAGATAGAGATATATATCTAGCAGTTCCTCAGTTACTATTATAGATTTTATAGAATATTATACTTTATTATAAGTAATAAGAAGTTTAACTAAATAAGTTACTTCTGGAAGAAATTCTGTAAGTTAATAGATATTATATACCTATTAAGTATTAGTTACTATCTATAAACTAATAGAATTATAAAATAGTATAATTAGAAGATCTAAGTAGTTTTAAGAGTATATATATACTAAATTCAGGATAATTAAGGTAACCTACTACCTATTATATAGTTAGCTTTTTATAACTAATATTATAGTATAATAGAGACTATATTTTTCTTTATAAACTATAGATATTATATTAACTTTATTTTAGTTACTAAGAAGTATATAAAACTATCTAATAGTAATAAAGCTATTATCTACTTACTAGTTAAAAAGATATAATTAATAATAATATATATTTATATAGAGATAGCTACTATCTAGTAGAGGTTAGAAGTTAAAAGAAATAAAATCTAATTCCCTACAGATTAATATTAAATTAGTAATATAATATAGTTAAATATATCTAACTATAAATTACTAAAGTTAAGCTTAAAGCTAATTTAGCTATATTATAAGTATATAATAGAAAAATATATTTACTATATATTATAAAGTTAGATACTCTAGAGTCTATTTATCTTTAGTTTTATATAGATTTACTCTAGAAAGCTGCTACTAATTTACTATCTAGATAGATTATAGTAAATAACTAGCTACTACTACTAGTATATATTAATAGAGAAACTAAATAGCTAGTTAAAAGTATTTTTACTATAAAGATATACTAAATAGAAAGAAGATACTAATAAGAAGCTTTTATTAAATAGGAAGAATATATAAACTTTATATAGAAGCTAGTTAATACTATTATAAATAAAGAAATACTAAAGTAATATAAAGTAATATATAGACTAATTATAGATAATAATAGTAATCTAGCTTACAGCTTCTAATTAGGTAGTAGCTAGAGCTGAGGAAGGTAATATTATAGGCTATATTTAGATATCCAGCTAGAGCTATACTTAAGTATCTAAAGCTTACTTCCTTATTTAAGTGAAGCCTCAGTAGGCTCTATATAGTATTATATATACAGACTTTTCTATATACTTATAAAAGCTTCTTCTTTACTTCTTAGTTCTAAATAAATAGTATTTTATACTACCTTCCAGTTAAATAAGCTTAGGTTTAGCTTTTCACACCTAATTATCTTTTAGATATTCTCTATAGTTTTTATTAGTAAATCTTTAGTTTTCCGGTGGAATATTTTTAGATTTCTAAACTATTTCCTAATTATCCTTAGGAATTTCCTTCTTAAGTTAAATATCTAACTAATTTAAATTAGAAGGTAACTTAGGTTAATAAAAAGAATTATGGGAGAATACTAATTACATTTAGTATATTTACTAAAAGAAAGAGTGTTAAATATTCTAATCAGGTTTTATAAGTAGTAACTGGTTACTTCTACTATTCTCTATATTCTTTTAGAATATTATATCTTTTTCTTTTGAAGGATTTGGAAGTTTCTTTTATATTATTAATAAAGTTAGCTATATTAAAGGTAGTCTTACTGTTCTCTAAATCTAATTAGATATATTGGTAGTTTAGATTTCAATCTAAAAGTCTATTTATTTATGAAATAAATGTAATTCTCCAATTGATTTGGATATTGGGAAACGTATAAGAAGATACTAATACTAGATATTCTTATAGTTTAGTTCTAAAAGATTCAAGAATCATATAGTAGTTTATAGAGAGAAAGAAGTAGAAGTTAGGAAAGTTAGATTTATAAATTATAATTATTTAACTAATTTATAGGAAGTTAAGTAAAACTGGAGGATTAATATAATTAAAATTATAGAAAGATAATATTGTAGATATCTACTAATAATGACTGGGAAGTGATAATAATCTTCCAGATAAGTTATAGATTTTAAAATCTGTATACGTTTGGGTTATAAAAGATAGTTATTAATTTATATAGTTCTTAGGGAATTATTAGCAGTTTAGTAGGGTGATTGATAACCTAATAATATAGAAGATATACTATATTACTATTTATTATAGTTATATATAGGTAGTATTTAGAAGAATAAGGATATCTCTTTTACAAGACTTTAGAGAGATAATCTCTCTTTCTATAGACAATTCTTTAAGAAATATAGAAATTAGCTTTAGGTAATATTTTAAAGTATCTAGAGGTTTTTTATATTTTATCTTAGGAATTAAATATAGAAATTCAGATAATTCCTTAGATTATAGTTTCCTTAAATTATAGAGCATATAAGTAAACTTTCTAGAAACTTTGATAGCCGAAGTTACTTAAGGTAATCTAGATACTATTCTGAATATTTCCTCCAGATAGTAATATATTCTTTACTATTAAGACTCTGGAGTATCTATATATAATAGTAACTATAAACTAAAAATATATAGTTTGAAGTATATATCTTTATTAGTAAGTAGATTAGAAAATATATAACATTATTCATCTTAAGTATTTCTATTTTAAAGAGAATCTAATTAACTACTTGAAATTTATATATACTTTATTATTATTTGTAAAAGTATATTTTAGTTACTATTCTTATAATGCAATACTTATATTTAAGCAACGAAAATAAATTGTGATATATAGTAATTATAGACTAGAATAGAGATCATTTATAATACTAAAGTAACTATAAAAACAAGTAATTTTAATAATAAGGTTTTTCTTTATATTATATAATTAATATTTAAGTATTTTACTTATATATTTCAGAATCTTAATTATTATGTAAGTTTGATTTGACTACTTATACTAATACTTTTAGATTCCTATGATATAAAAATGATAAATAACTCTATAGATTCTTGGAACTTCCTCTATAAATTTTATAGTATTCTAAGTATAAATTATATTAAACTCTCTAAGTAGAAATCAAAGCTTCGTAAGGTAAATTATCTCTATAAAGATAAACTTATCAAGAGTATTAGAAGTAAATAAAGTACTAGAAATATCAATTTTAGGTATTTCAATACTCTTCAATTTAGAAACGTTATATACACATAGTTTTCAAAGAAGCTTCTAAAGGAAAGCGTTTTCAATTATTTACTATAGAAGTAAGGTAGTTCAATAGATTATAAACTTCAATTTGTATCTAAACATATTATACTAAGTAATCTACTAATTAGTTTCCTTAAATATTATAATCGAAATATATTTAATAAATATTATTTTGTTACTTTTGCATTGTATCGATGTTGGTATTTAAGCTCTTCACTCTATATATAATTCTAACTGAATAATATATCCAGCAACAGTATTTATGCTAATATTAGCTTATAACTATTTCAATAGTCATAAGATTACCTATTATTATAGATAATTATACCTCCAGTTATAATATTTAATTCTATAGTGGAGGAAAACTTTATAGTAATAATTAGTAAAAGCTTTAGTAAGACAAAAGCTTAATATATATAGCTGAAAGTAACTATTAAGATTATAGAGTTAAGAATTTCATAAACCTCTTAAAGATAGAATAAAATAAAAAGCTAAAAGCTAAGTATTTTATAATCTATTGCTTTTCCGTATCTTTATAAGAGGATTAAAATCCCCTTAAAATCTATATAGCTATTTATAACTAAAGAAGTATAGAATAGGTTAAAAAATATCCAGCTATAACTACTATAACTAAAATTATTGGTTTATTAAACTAAGTTTTACTAAAGTCATTCTGAATACTGTAATTAATAGATAGTTTATAGATATTTAAAAGAAAATTATATAGCTATTCTATAATTTATTATATTAAGCTGACTATTTGAAAAATTAGTTTTTAATTAGATAATATTCTAATATTAATATATTATAGTAATATTAATTACTAGATATCTTATAATATTAAAGTAATATAATTTTAGAGATTTTAAAGGCTATTTAACTGTATGAGAGGTATCTAGTTACTTTTGCTTTATACCTATAGTAGTATCTAAGCTCTTTACTCTATATATAATTCTAACTGTAAATTATACTCTTGAATGGTATTTATACTAGTATTAGTTTGTAACTAGTTTAAATAGTAATGAAATTATTTATTATTATAGATAATTATACTTCTAGTTATAATATTTAACCTTATAGTAGAGGAAAGTTTTATAGTAATAATCTATATAGTGAAATCTTTAGTGAGGTTAGAGTTTAATATATATAACTGAAAGTTACTACTAAAGGTAAAAGGTTAAGAATCTTTATAAATCTCTTAAAAATAGAATAAAATAGAGAGCCTATAAAAGTTAAGTATTCTATAGTTTATTACTCTTTTATATTCTTTATAATAAAACTAAAATTCCTCTTAAATTTATATAGTTACTTATAACTTAGAGAATATAATAGTGGAAATTATATATTCTATTATAATCTCTATAATTAGAAATATTAATATCTCCTAGAGAGTTTAAGTAATATTATAAATACTAATATTAATTAGTAGACTCTAGAAATTAAGAAGAAAATTATCTAGCTATTTTATAATATACTATATTAAGCTAATAATTATAGAGATTAGTTATTAACTAGATAGTATCTCAATATTAATATACTATATTAATTACTAGATATTTTAGAGTATTATAATATTATAATTAATAGAGTTTTAGGTACTATATAGTTATATTAAATATATCTATACTTATATTACTATTATTTATATATTAGCTACACTCAATTAAAATATTAAGATTATTTACTAATAAGAGTAAGCTATATCTTATTATATTAATATAGAGATTATAAGTTTACTTATCTTAATAGTAGAAAACCTTCGTTTCAGTAGTAGAAGATTTTTATATTAAGAGTATGAAGTTTTATCTAGAGGGTGAGGATATTAAGATTATAGATATTAAGATTATAATGAGTATTTAAATAGAGTAGCTATAGTTAGTAGTAATTAAATCTCTTAAAATATTTAAATTATATATAGTATAAGGGTGTGAGAGTATAAGGATAAAAGGTTAATATAGAAGGAGTTATTAGTTATTTATTATTAAAAAGGTTAATATAGAGTAGATATACTAACTATTATAGCTGTAAGAAGCTTAGGTCTGGATTAACTTAGAGCTAGCTATAGTAGTTAGTAGAGGGGTGGGAAGGCTGAAGTTATACTTTAGGGGGTAATATATCTACTAATAGTTATAATAGAAAGCAAACTATTAGCCCCTCCTAGTATATAAGAAGTATTTATATTTATATAAATATTATTTATATATTAGCTATATCTAATTAATATATTAAGATTATTTACTAATAAAAGTAAATTAAATTTTACTATACTTATATAATACTTATAAGTTAGCTAATAATAGTAGTAGAAAACTTTTATATTAGTAGTAAAAAAGTTTTATATTAATAGTAGAAACTCTTTATATCAGAGGTATAAAGTTTTATCTGGGGGGTGAGAATATTAAGATTATAGATATTCAGATTATAATTAGTATTTAAATAAAATAGCTATAGTTAGTAGTAATAAAATCTCTTAAGATATTAAAATAAATATAGTATAACAATATAAGGATATTAGATTAATATAGAAGAAGTTATTAGTTATTTATTATTAAAAAGGTTAATATAAAGTAGATATACTAGCTACTATAGCTATAAGGAATTTAGTCTCAGATTAACTTAAAGCTAACTATAGCAGTTAGCAGAAGTAAGAAAACTAAAGTTAAACTTTAGGAGGTAATATATCTACTAATAGTTACAATAAAAAGTAAGTTATTAGCCCCCCTTAGTAAATTTAATATTAAAAATATATAAAGTTATTATAATAGATTTTTTTAGCTTAATAACTTTTTAATATTATAAAGTTTCTTATTACTTATTATATATAATTAAAAGGTAAAATCTGGTATATATTATACATAGCTAAATATAATTATATATACTATATAAAACTTTATTTAAACTAGTTTAAGTAGAGTAAGGCTTATGGAGATAGCACGGCTGCCTGAGGCTCGAATGGTTTAAACTCTACCCTTCGAGCGCGTTATTCCTGACAGTTGCTGGCACCCGTTGCCTGTGGGGTGTGGAGGGTGTTGCTGCTACGTATATGGCAGCGCGTACGGTTATCGCATGCCCTACGGCATTACGCAACCGACATTCACTTTTCATTTATGTCAGATGGCTATGATGCATCTACACCGGGCAACCCCGTGTTTTACGACCATGTGCGTCACTGCCTACCGTAGCTTCACCGCCCGTAGCCGGTCTGCCGTGAGGCAGATCTGTCAAGCCGATCAACCCTTCCGCATCGCCGTCATCGGCTCCGGCCCCGCCGGGTTCTATACTGCCCATCGCGTTATGTCCCAGCTTCCACACGCAAAGATTGATATGTACGAGTCTTTGCCGGTACCTTTCGGCCTCGTGCGTTTCGGTGTCGCCCCAGACCATCCCGAAGTCAAGGTTCGTGCCTCCATTCCCCACGGCTTTTTTTCTTCTTTCTTTCTTCTCTTTGACAACAGGAGTCGCAGAATTGCCAGGATAAGTTCGAAGAGGTTGCCAGCTCTCCTGGGTTCTCTTTCATTGGCAACGTGTCGATAGACGTCGCAGGCCCGCATACCGACAGCTACACAGTGCCCTTATCGGTTTTGCTGCGGCATTATGATGCCATTTTATTAGCTTATGGCGCCGCGACAGATCGAACGCTCGGTATACCGGGAGAGTCCGATCTTCGCGGAATTTATTCGGCACGACAATTTGTCGGTTGGTATAACGGTCTTCCCGAATACGCCCGACTAGCTCCAGATCTCACGAAAGGCGACGAGGCAGTCATTATTGGCCAGGGTAATGTTGCACTTGACGTTGCACGCATACTGCTGGAAGACATTGATGTGCTTCGTCGTACCGACATCACGGAGAACGCTTTGGCTCACCTGGCGGTGTCTCGAGTCAAGCGAGTTCATGTCGTAGGAAGGCGCGGGCCTATGCAGGTACGAAACCTCACCTAGAGCTCACTCATTTCGTATTTTACTGACTGTGCCTCAAGGCGGCCTTTACTATTAAAGAGGTTAGGGAGTTGATGAAAATTGCCCACGTTGGCTTCCATGCTGTCGATGAAAGTCTCGTTCCGCCAGAGCTCAAAAGCCTCCCCAGGGCTCCCAGACGGCTGATGGAAGTTGTCACGAAGGGTTCGTTAGCCCAACCGAGTGAGGTTGACAAGTCATGGTCCCTCGACTTTTGCCTCAGCCCCATCGAATTCCTTCCCAGTGAATCGACTCCGTCTGATGTCGCGGGTACGTTATTTGAGCGAACAAAATTGTTTGCTCAGTTCGATCCCGGTGCACAAGCACGTATGACCGGCGAAACCACAACGTTTCCGTCGAATCTGGTATTTAGATCCATTGGATATAAATCCATACCATTACCTGGCTTCAGTGCTGCGGGCATCGCTTTTAACGACCGTCATGGTACAGTTGGCAATGACGGACGAGGCAGGGCCCTGCGAGCCGACTCGGCTGGTATGAGTTGCGATGTAGTTCCTGGCATCTACTGCGCAGGCTGGGCCAAGAGAGGCCCGACGGGCGTCATCGCTTCGACTATGCTAGATGCATTCGAGACTGCCGACTCAATCGTTCAAGATTGGCTGTGCGGATTGCAGTTCTTAGCTTCATCATCTTCCAATAAGGTGGCGGCTGGCTGGAATGGCGTCTGCGCGGAGGTTGGCCAGGCTGCCTCAAGGCGAGTGAGCTGGGACGACTGGCACAAGATTGACAAGGTTGAGAGGGAGAGAGGCCGCGCGGCGGGTAAGGAGCGCGAGAAAATCACATCCACGAGAACCATGCTGGAGATCGTGGCATGACTATAAAGTTCATTGGCGACCGAACCCTGTATGGAATTCTGTGGTAGATTATAGATTAGGCTGATCGTTATTTGACTTTTCCTGTCAACTCCGGCACCCTCTCGAACAAGTCTCCAACAAGCCCCACGTCCGCCACGTGAAAAATCGGTGCATCTGCGTCCTTGTTGATGGCTGCAATGACTTTGCTATCCTTCATACCTGCCAAATGCTGGATGGCACCGGATATACCTATAGCAATGTAAAGCTGGGGCGCGACCACTTTGCCTGTTTGACCAACTTGCAGGCTGTTGTCAGCGTAGCCGCTGTCTACTGCTGCCCTGGAGGCACCAACTGCAGCACCGAGCGCATCAGCCAGAGGCAGCATGATCTTGTCGAACTCCTCTTTTGACTTTAGGCCTCGTCCACCAGACACCACTCTGCTCGCGGTCGCGAGGTCAGGGCGGTCCGATTTAGCCAGGTCTTCCGAGATCCAATCTGTGGGAGACTCCGGGTTCGGATCGACGCCTACTTCCACGACAGCCGAGCCGCTATCGACCTCTGCGGCCGGAAAGGCGGTAGCTCTGATTGTAACAACCTTGACAGCGTCAGAGGACTCGACCGTGGCAACCGCATTACCAGCGTAGATGGGTCGGACGAAAGTGGTTTCGCTCTCAATAGAGGTAATGTCGGAGATTTGCTGGGAGTCCAGCAGAGCGGCGACGCGAGGTAGTAGGTTTTTCCCAAAAGCGGTGTGTCCTGCGATGACATGAGTGTAGCCACCCTTCTTGATGTTCTCTACCAAGAGCGGCGCATAGTTCTCGGGAAGGCCCTATGACGGACATCAAATTAGGCATCGGCGATGCACCGGCTGACGGGGGGCATACCTTATCATATGCGCTGTTCTCGACTGTTATGATCTTATGAATGCCTTGAACTTTGGCCACCTCCTGCGCCACACCTTTGATGTTACTTCCGGCCACGAAGCAATGAATCGTACCGCCGAGCTGCTGCGCCGCGGTGATAGCACTCAGAGAGCCATGGTTCAGTTGACCTTCTCTCTGTTCCAGGATCGCCAGGGTAGACAGCAGGCGCCTGCTCGAGTTGAGCCGGAACCCCAACAGTCCACCGGTTGCCGCAATAGTAGCAGCGCCGCGAGCGACTACCTTTCGAGCCGAAAGCAACATGCTGGCTTGGGCAAGTGTGCAAACAATGACCAGGAACGATAGTGATTCGTAATATAACAGTCGCAGAGTAACTGTCAAGACAAGAGGTACTTTGCACAGTAATGAGGCGGAAGAGGTTGAAGCACCTACCTAAGGTCGGTTGGACGCGGCCCGAGGTTACAGCGCCTCAACCGCTTGAAGGCTGAAAACGTAGTAAAAGGCGTTATAATTCTTCTAAGAATGTTGCCTAGCGGGCGTGGCTAATGTAGCTAATGCAGAGCTATATATATAGAGGGGTTTGTCCTTATTAGGGTTACTTAGTTATATTAGTTATCTATAGACTACCTGGGACTATAGTTAACCAACCTAGTTATCTCAGAAAACACTGAGAAATCTCTATTTTTTATAATATTTTATATTCTATATTATTTCCTTATTAATATCTTTCTTAGTTTTCTCTATTTTATACTCTATATTCCTAGAGGTATATTATATTAGGTTCTCCTATATATTAATTATCTTATTTATAGATATGTTTTATAGTATTATATATTTAGTTTAAAGTGAATTATAGTTAACTAATTAATCTTTTAGGTTTTAGGTAGTATTTCTTTAGGTGGGATATATAGATTTTTCTAGCTTTTTTTTCGTTATTTTTATTTTGATTTAGAATTTAGTATACTACTTCTATAATAATATTAATAACTTACTTTAGTCTGCTTTATGAAACTTGAAATTTTAATTTACTTTTACTATCTTTATTTTCTTTTTAATTAATTAGTTCTCCTAACTAGAAGTTTTATAGTTATATGAAGAACTTAATAGTTAGTTCTATTATCTCTATATATATATATTATAGTTAGCTTCTTATCTTTTTATATATATTAATATAATTAGCTATAGTAATCTCTATTTTAGTTTCTATTAGTCTAGTTTTCTATCTTAATATTATAAATTCTATATTTTCCTTAAGGTTTTTAGGAAATTCTAATATTAAATTAATATTTTTAACTCTTATATCTAACCTTAAAATATTATAGTCTATTATTACTATATTAGGAGAGATATTAATATTCTATATATATTATAAGTTAATAGTATATATCTAGTTAGATATTTTCTTATACTATATTATCGACTTCTAAATATTAACTATCTATATTTATTTTCTTATTAAGTTAGATAAGATTTTAACTACTTACTTAATAATTTCTATTGATTATAAATATATAATAAAGTTATAAATTACTTAAGGGGAGGAGCTAATAGCTTACTTTCTATTATAATTATTAATAGATATATTACCCCCTAAAGTATAACTTCAGCTTTCTAACTTCCCTACTAACTACTATAGTTAGCTTTAAGTTAATCTGAAGCTAAACTCCTTATAGCTACAGTAGTTAGTATACTTACTCTATATTAATCTTTTCGATAATAAATAACTAATAACTTCTTCTGTATTAACTTTACACTCTTATATCTTTATATTCTTATATCCTCACACTATCTATATACAATTTAAATATCTTAAGAGATTTAATTACTACTAACTATAGCTACTTTATTTAAATATTTATTATAACTTTAATATCTGTAACCTTAATATCCTCTAGATTATATCTTACTTACTTTTAAGATAAAACTTTACGTTTCTAATATAAAAGTTCTCTACTACTAATATAAACTACCTTATAAGTTTTATATATATATAGTGGAACTCAGTCTACTCTTATTAGTAAATAATCTTAATATATTAATTAAATATAATTAATATATAAATAATATTAATATAGATATAAATATTTCTAATATAGCTAAATAACTTTTGAAACCTCTATAATTATATTATTATAATACTGTAAAATATTAAGTAATTAATATTACTATAATTTATTAATATTAAAATATTATCTAATTAATAACTAGTCTCTAAAATAGTTAGTTTAATATAGCAGATTATAGGATAGCTATATAACTTTCTTTTAAATATCTATAGGCTGCCTATTCATTATCGTATTTAGAATAATTTTAGTAAAACCTAATTTAATAAACTGATAGTCTTAATCATAGTAATTATAGTTAGATATCTTTTTACCTATTCTAAACTTTTCTAATTATAAGTAGCTATATAGATTTCGAGGAAATTTTAATTTTATTATGAAGATATAGAAAAATAATAAATTATAGAACGCTTAGCTCTCAGCTTTTTATTTTATCCTATCTTTAAGAGGTTTATAAAGGTTCTTAACCTTATAACTTTAGTAGTTACTTTTAGCTATATATATTAAACTCTAGCCTTACTGAAGCTCTTACTAGTTATTACTATAAGATCTTTCTCCACTATAAGGTTAAATATTATAATCAGAGGTATAATTATCTATAATAATAGGTAATTTTATTACTATTTAAACTAGTTATAAGCTAGTATTAGTATAAATACTTATTAGTTTAATCGTCAGGGTAATTATATACTATATATAATCTCGTTATATAGGTGTAAACTGGTATTCTAGTATTTAGTTATTATTATTATTACGTTATATAACGTGTTGCATTATATAAGGCTCTAGATCTATAGTATAGTAATTACTTACTAATTACTATACTATTCAGCTACAGCTGATACTAGATACAAGATATTTATAGCTAGTAGGCTATAGAGAGTATACTACTATATATATAGTAGTATATATAGTTACTATATACTTAATAGTATAATATAACTAACACTACTAAGTTTTCTTTTTACTATATACTTTAGTATCTATCTATCTATATAAAAAATAATGCTTTTTATAATCTTTATTCTTCTATCTAAATAACGTCTAAATACTTATTTATCTACTTCACTTAAGTTATCTATCCCTCTATTTAAATAGTTATATAGTTTAAATTAATAAGTTTCTTAAGAATATAGTTTAGAATACTTTTTATAAAAGTATTAATAATATTATTATCTTTATTAATCTACTATATTTTATATAGCTTATAATGCTTATATAACTACCTTAATATTATGATATTAATTATTAGATATTTCTCTTTAGTAATATTAAGTTTTATAAGGTATTTATAAAGTGAGTATAAGTTAGTATATATAATAGTTAGAATCTGAGGGAGTTTTTAGTATTTAAGGATCTTCTTAAGTAATATAGCTATAATATAGATAAAGTCTATACTAGCTACTATAATATAAATCTCTAAAGTAGGTATACTCCTAGTAATTCTCTTACCTTTAGTAGATAAATAATATATAAGGTTACTATAGAAGTTAACTTAGTTATTATTAATTATAGTCTCTTAATTTAACATTATTATAAGTTCTAACTAAAATAAAAAGTTACTATTATTAGTAAAAAAGCTATTAATAAAAGTATATAGATATACTTTAGAGAGATTAAATAGTATAAAATTAAAATCTCAGTTAAGATACTCTATTTACTGTTTAAGTTATTTATTAAATATAGTAGTATTATTATTTAAGGATTATTATTTTTACGTTATATATAAGAGATTAAATAGAGCCTCCAGTTAGTATATAGAAGTAAGGTATATACTATACATATATTATTTAATATATATTTTTTTGAATACCTTAGATATAATATATATATTAATAAGGCCTAGCTTTTACTTTTAGTATATTTAGTATAGATAGAGGTAATTACTATAGAGTGATAGAATATCTCTATTAAATATAAGGAATATAATCTCTAAAAGCTTAATTTTAAGCTTCACTTTAAATAAGGTCTTTCTAAGCTTCTTATCTTCTTAGTGAAAGAAAATTATATTAGAGAGGCTGAGAGTATTATTAGTTTATATACTAATAAGGCTGAAGATATTTTTTTAAGTATATAAGATAAAGAGGTATAGATTATATATTAAAATCTCTATTTATAACTACTTCTTATAGTATATAGAGTAAGTTACTTACTAGTAGGTTCCAGCCTCAGTAAAATTATAAAGTAACTTAATAATAATTATTATAAAATTTAGAGAGTATTAACCTTTAAGGTATAAAAGCAGTTTAGCTATAATATACTTTATAAGCTTTATCTAAACTTAAGTGTAAGCTTAAGTAATATTATAGAGCTATATTATTATATTTTTATATTTAAAGAGAGTTAGAATTATAGCTAAAATTAACTTTTAGCTGCTCCACTAGATGATTAATAATTAAATTAAAATCTTAAGCTTACTATAGTCTCTAAAACCTTAAATTATAAGTTTTAACTTCTTATATATCTTATTAGTATCTTTATTTTTAACTTTATTAATAATATAAAACTTAAAATACTTATAGTCTTTATAGAAGATAAGGTTATATTAAATAATCTTAATAATAATATTATTAATAATACTCTTAACTTCCTTTTTAATTAACGTTTTAAATAGTAAGCTAGATATTATAATTATACTTTTTATATAGAAAGTAAGTAAGAATACTAGATTTAACTACTTCTTAGCTATAAGGTATACTATAAAGTAAAGCTTTTAGCTAAACTCTAGAGGTAGTAAACTAACTATATACCTATAAGTTATAAAACTTAGAGATATTAGTTAGATCTAAAATCTGTATATTACTTACAGAATATTACTAACCACTAGAGGGGGAAAAATATTATTATCTTTTAAGGTAGAAGTAATATAAAGTGTTAGCTATATATTTAGAGTCTTAGGGACAGCTGCAGATAATATTAAAATGATTATATAGAATTATATACCTCTATTTACTATTAGGTTATTAAGAGATTCTTAACACAACTGAAAGTTAGTATATAGAACTATGATTACTAACTTTTATAAAACTGTAGCTTTAACTATATTATTATTAATTTCTTAGTTATTACTTTTAAACTACCTTTTTATAACTATTAATTGAAACTCTTAAGAGTTATAAGGTAGCTTAAAAAAATAAGTCTTATTATAAGTAATAATAAGAGGATATAGTTTTTACTAGCCCTTTTTCTCTCGCTATATAAATATAAAAGTCTAGAGCGGAAGAGTTATAATATAAAAAAATTAAAGTTATTATATATTACTAAAGTAATATTAATAGTATACTTAGTATACTTACAGTAAACCTCCTCTATAATCTTATATATAGCTTAGACTTAGATAATAATATTCAGAAAGGAAGCTAAATCTTCTATAAAATATAGATACACTCTAGAAATAAGTAGTGTAAATATAAAGCTATTCAGACTAGCAGTATTATTTATTACCTTATATACTACCTAAAGGGATACTTCTCGAGTAGCAGTAGGAAGCTTTATATAGTAAATCTTATATATATAGTAAAGAAGTATATAGTAATACTCTATTTTGCCGACACTATTATATACCTTAATAAATATAGTATAAACTGTTAATTCTATAGTTTTTACTTCTAATCTGAAGTTATTAGATTAAACGATTATACTTATATTAGTAGTAATAAAATTAGAAGGATCTTAGTATATATCGATCTGATATACCTTAAAAGCCTCCTATATTACTTTCACTAAAATATTAAGTTAAAGTCAAGTAGCGTTAAATACTATAGTAGTATTAATAATTTAGAGTATATTATAGTTATTAATATAGATAATATTAATAATAACCTTAAAGTTAAAATTGAAATTATTTTAAATAGTAAATTAAAAATAGAAGTAGGAAGCGCTATATATTTAGTAGTAGTAGTAGTACCTCTTAAGAGCCTTAAGAGTATACTATTTAACTAAATATCCCACCTTATTAAGGATATTATAAAAGTAGATAATAGCTAGATATCTAAAATAGCAGTAAAGTCTCTATATCTCTATCTATATAAGGTATATAGAGGTAATTATTCTCTCCTTATTAAGAAGTATCTACAGATACCTCTATTTTCAAATAATAGATATAATCTTTTTACCCTAGTAGAGCTTATCAAAAATATCATTAAATATAATACTAAGCAGGGCATTACAATAATACAAATACATCTAATACAAATACAAATACATGTATTTGTAATATATTACATGTAATAGCTAATACATGTATTTGTATTTGTAATATTTCAAAACCTAATACATTACAAATACATTATATGTATTTATATTTGTATTATTTGTAATATAATACACTAAATTAAGGTTATAGTAATAAGTAAAGTAAATATTAATATTAATAGAATAAAATCTAACTAATATAAAACCGTTGTAGTTATAGTTATATATTACTTTATAATAGAGAAACTTAATTTCAAAGTATTATTAATATTAGGAAAGTAATACTGTAATTCTAATCTATTAAGTAATAACTGATAAGATATTAGTATAAAATAAAATACTAATATTTACTAGTAGTAAGAAAGAAATATCTAGCCCTAAGATATTAATTACTATTTATATCTATTTCTATATTACCGTCGTCTATATTACTATTACTACTGCTACTTAGAGCATTTAGAAATAATATACAACATATTCCTAATATATAATATATTATATATTATATATTAGAAGTAGAAATATATTATAAATACTTATAATTTATTAGGATTATTACTTAATATAATTCTTTGTATTCATAATATACTATAAGTACATATAATTATATTTATATTATCTATAATATATTCTATTTTAATAGGATTTAAAACGTAGAAATGAAACATTTTGTTTATTTCATTACTCTTTTTAGCGTTTAAATACTAACTTTAATATACAGAAACATATTAATTCTTTAATATTTTACTACAATAGTCTTATATATGTAAATTAAAATAT
Source organism: Colletotrichum lindemuthianum (assembly GCA_001693025.2). Taxonomy (NCBI): domain Eukaryota; kingdom Fungi; phylum Ascomycota; class Sordariomycetes; order Glomerellales; family Glomerellaceae; genus Colletotrichum; species Colletotrichum lindemuthianum. The sequence continues at coordinate 211,223 of MASP02000016.1, read as the reverse complement.
ATCAGCTATTATATTACAAATAATATAAATACAAATACATGTATTTGTATTATATTACAAATACATGTATTAGGAAACTAAACCTAATACATTACAAATACATATAATGTATTTGTATTTGTAATATGTAATATGTAATGTATCATATATTTGTAATGTATTATATATTATTTCTTAATGCTCTGATACTAAGGTAATCTATATCTGTAAGGTAGAGGAGGAAAGATATATTATAAAGAATGATATGAAATATAATAACGCTAAGCAGTATAAATATATCTACTATTCTAAATATTATAATATAAGTAACTTCTCTAAAATATATTATAACTAGTTTCCCTTATAGAGGCGAGAAAGTAATAAAGAGGATAACTAACTACTTTAATATAGTAAACTAGGAGTATCTAATAGTTAAGAAGCTAGCAGCATTTAAGTTAAATAGAATATCTTAATATATAGTATTTAAGTAGTAGCTTTTGAATATAAAAATATATATAGAAGTAGTAATATTAATGATAAGTTAGCTACTAGTAGTAACACTCGTAGTGAAAATATAGACTACTACCTAATCTTAGAGGATTCTTATAATATTACCTCTATCTGAAGTAATAAACCTCTCACTATAAAATAATATAAAAAATAACTCTAAGGTACTTCTAGTAGAGATATTCTCCCTAAAATTAATCTCTATTTAGTATTATATAATAGTATTATCTTTAGTATTAATAACTAGTAAAGCCTCAAGACTATTACTATTAAGATTTCTAACACCTTTGTAGCTAGTAAGGAAAACTTAGTATACTACTATAAAATACACCTTAGGGTTAGTAGTTAACTTATACCTATTAAATAAGGTATACCTCTCCTTAAGAATATACCTTATAGACTAATAACTAAGTTTACTATATATATAGCACTTTCAATTAGTATAGCTATATATAAGTATTAAAAGTAGGTAATAGCTATTTAGAGTGTGAGGTTATATATATATAGAAATATAGCTACAGTCTCAAGAGTTACTTCAAAGTAAGTTATATATATAGTTAGTCTAAAGTTAGTCTCCAGCTACCCTCTAGTAGTTATCTCTATTATCTTATATATATTATGCCTTTTAGATTAATAAAATATTACTTACAGTAGATCTTAACTAGTTATAAAGACTCTAGAAAGTTACTATAAGACTAAAGAGGGCTAACTAATACTCTAGTATACTATAGTATATACTTATAAGCTAGAGGTAAAAGGTATTATCTATTTAAATCTTAATAGAGAAATTTCTTTAGATATATATAAACTTTAAGATTAGAAGCTTAAGAGCCTTCTTTTTATTCTTATTAGAATTCTTAGTAATAATATTTTAAAAGATAATATATTACTAGTCAGAAAAATAAAGCTATTAATTCTCATTATTCTCAAAATAGTCCTTAACTTATTAGACTATTTAGTTAAACGTAAGGTTAATATATAAGTTACTTAAGTAGTTAAAATAAAACTTAAGAGTATTATCTTTAAGTATAATAAAAAAAAACCCTACCTATATATATTACAGAATACTAAACTTCAAGTAGTTATTATAGAAGATATAGATCTTTAACTTAAGAATATTATAGAGGCTTCTACTATACTTTATACTCTTATTATATAACTTTATAAGGTCTATAGTATACTTAGTAGATATATTATTAAAAGAGGTAGCAGTAGTAGTATATAGAAGATATTCTTAATACCTAAGTTAGTCTTAACTATAATTTCAGCTATAGTCTTAATAGTCCTCTTAGTATTAGAGAGGCTCTAAGATAGTTAAATAGGGGGCTAGTAAGATTAATAGCTATATGAGAGATCTCTTATCTTATACTATAAGTATATAGGCTACCTAAGTAAGTTATAAGTATTTCTTTTTAACCTCTTATAGTGAGAGTGTTACTAACGTAGTACTCTTAACCTTTAGTTAGATATTATATAGAAGTAGCAGAAAATCTAACTTTACTATTATAAGGTCGTCAAGCTAATTAGAATACTTCTTAAAATTGCTCCTTAGAATATTATAATATCTATTAATATTATTAATCTCTTTAAGAATCTATAATTCAAACTCTTCTTATTAAGCAATTTAATCTAAAACTATAAAAGTTTACTTACTACTTATATTTATCTTTATATTATATACTATAAAGTAATCTCTAAAATAATAAACTAAATTAATATTAGCCTATTACTATATTTTAATAAGCTACTATTTAAAATCACTTTTAAATATCGAAAAGAATTCTAAACTATAGACCTCTAAGTACTTATAGAAAGCTACTTAGTATACTATATAGATAGAGATAGTTATAGAGTCCTCAGCTGTAATATTCTTATAGTTAATATTAAGAATTCAGCTAAAAAGCGTTAAGTTAAGATATAGATAAAATTTCATAAGTATAAGAATACTTAAGAGTATTATTATTATAGGTGTAAGGATACTTTAAGTAGGTATCTCACCCGTAAGAGTTAATTTAGATATTATTATCAAAGTGAGAGGGGTGTAGAGTAAGGGAGGGTTATTAATTTTACTAAATCTATATAGAGAAGGATAAGGAAAAAGTTTTTAAGAGGCTATATAAGTCTCTCAAGAGGTTAAGGCTAAAGATACTAGAAATCTCTAATACTAAAAAGTCTAGTAATAGCTTAAAGAGGTTTATTATACTTACTAAATATACTCCAGTTAGTAAATATAGAGGGTATAGTAGTAATTAACTTCTCTATAGCCTTATAGAGTAAAAAACTAGCATACCTTTTAGAGATACCTATTAACCTAAAAAACATCTAAGTAATAATAACTACTATAATCCTTTTACCTTATATAGACTCTAGGTATAGAGTTTCACGATTGCTTCTTCTAGTATAATAAACCTTACTAATCTGCAGTATAGTAGTATAATAGTTAGGTTAACTACTAATTAGTATTAGTTTAATCGTCAGGGTAATTACATACTATACGTAATCTTATTATATAGATATAAATTAGTATTCTAGTATTTAGTTATTATCAATAGTATATTATATAGTATATAGCGTTATATAAGGCTCTAGATCTATAGTATAGTAATTACTTACTAATTACTACGCTATTCAGTTATAGCTAATGCTGAATACTGGGTATCTATAGCTAGTAGGCTATAGAGGGTATACCGCTACGTACGTAGCAGCGTATATAGTTACTATATACCCTACAGCATAGCGTAACCGATAATACTATTACTAGGTAAATTTTACAGTTAGAACTATATATAGAGTGAAGAGCTTAGATACCACTATAGATACAGAGTAAAAGTAACTAAATATTATCTTCCAGATTTACTTATAAGGTTTCTGGTATATTCTTTTCTTTTTCCTTATTATTCTAATATTCTTCCTCTACATCTTATTAGCTTAATCTAGACTAAATATTAGTATTGAGGATAAATTATTAATTATAAACTTTAGCTTTAAAAGTAAGTTATTCCTTAATTAGTTATAACTTATTTTACAGTTATATATATAGTTAGCTTAAGTTATCTATAACTCTAATAACGTTACTTATATTTAGCTTATAGATATATAGAATATTACTTTTAGTAAGTTTTTTAATCTACTTTACCACTTTCCTATAGACTTTATTATAGTTATTTATTATCTAAATTATACTCTAGCGATTAATATACATAATTATTAAGTATAGACTTATATTAACTAGCTATTATACTTCCTCTAAAGCACTTATAATAGTTAGTATTTCTTTTTCTGGAATTAAATATCTTTTTTCTTAGTCAGATAGTTAGAATAATATCTATATAATTAGTAAAATCCTCTTAAAGTTAGTATTAATAATTATTATACTGGTCGGGATATTATCTGGGAATTATATTAAGATAGCGTCTATTATGTGAATACTTATATCAGTAGTAAGGTGGAATTAAGTAGTTAAGTTTACTCTATAGGTAGCGTTATTTTACGCTACGTTGTATAGTATATTTAATATATTATAATATTCTTGCGTCTACTGTAGTTTCTCTCTGGGTGTCTATTTATACTATATAATTTTTCTGCCTGTCTTTATTTACTGTTACGTCTCTTTGAAAAATATAGTCTTAAGAGTAATCTTAAGGTTTACTCTATTAAATATAAATTTGTATATCAAAAGAGTGAAATAAATAAATCCTAAGAATGTATCTTACAATTATAGTAGTATCTTATTAAATCCTTTCTTTTATTTTATAAATCTTTCATAGTGTTAGATTAATAGTTATATCTTTTTATTAGTAATCTTAAATCCTACTAATCTCAACTTATCTGTAAAGAGTTATATTTTGTTTCTATATAGTAAAATTAGAGTCTATATTACTTTTAGAAAGTAGTAATAATAGAGAAAATAAAAGTGGGTATCAAAAGTTTCTAAAGTGTAGTTATAGTTATTAATATAAATAAATAAACTAGTGTTAAGATATAGAAGGTATCCTTTCAGAGAGGAAATATATTTACTATTAATATAATAGTGTCTAAAGATAATATTACTAAACTTTATTTAGATAGATAAAGCTTCTATAAAACCTTACGCTATTTTAATATACTTATATATATTATTAGGATTAATAATAGTAGCTTTATATTTATTATTTTCTCGGATTAATATACCTTAAAACCTATTTAATATATTAGTCTGACTATATATTATTAGTTAGCTACAGAAGATAGAATTTATATTAGTCTTGAGATTATAATAGGAATAAGTAAGCTTTAATATATTACTACTTATAAGTCGGAAATTATAGACAATCCTCAGTATTCCTAGCTTTTTAATACGTTTTTGGGATAGTATATTTATACCCTATTCTCGATTTCTGTAAGGTTGATAGATAATAGAGACTTTCTCTATCTCTGGAAAAGTGATTACTATAAATGCTTTCTTGATTCTAGTATACTTTATTTGCTTTCTGATTTTGGGGATAGTTCTAAATAGTAGGTTAATTATATACTTAAGTAGGTTTGTCTGTATAATTTTAGTGAGAGTCTTAATAAAGTAGTCTTTAAAAATATAGTAGAATTCTTTAATTTTGACTTACTACTCTAGAGTTTCTACTATATTATTAATATACATATTAGAGGTGTTAAATTAAATATTAATATTATCTTCAGTAGTGTTAGTTATTTCCCGAAATATAAGTATCTTTTTCTTTTCTAATAGGTTATTCAGGAAGTTCTTCTTATTTATTAATAGTATGAATATTATGCTGTTTCTTAGTGGTTATTTAGTCTCCTTATCTATATATATTAAGTTTTCCAGCTTTAGGTTACTTTACATAGTAGGTAATAAAATATCTCTAATATTCTTAGGGTTCAACTTTATCTAGTTGGAATCTTCAGGTTTATCTCTATTAGGTTTAGGTTTTTCTCCTGAGAAATTATCTTTATTAGTTATATTATTCTAGGGTCCTTCTGTCTTTATATACTTCTAGTAAGCTGCATTAGGCTTAGTTCTGTGTTTATTAGGGATAGTATAGATATTATTAATTTATAGGGTTTACTTATTATATTCCTCTAGGTTTCTTATTATTTTCACTCTTCTGTGGAGCTAACTTTAAAAGATTATATTATATTTCTTCTTCTACTTTAGTATCTTATAACTATTAATATAATTTAGTAGAATACTATTAGATTAAGAAGTTTTAGTGTTTCTATTTTTAGTATCTTATTTTCGCTTCAGTTTCTTATATAGTTTCTTGGGTCTCTCCTAGGTTATTCTTAACTTCTTTAGTTTTCTCTCTAGTAGGTTTATTATTTCCAGATTAAGCTTTCTATTTATAGAAAGCTGAATGTTCAGGATAAACTTATTCTCCATAAGGCTTTAGATTTTCTATATAGCTTTTAGTTAGTATAGTGGAGTTTCTCTTATTACTATCCTCTTTATAATATCTAGATTATTACTTCTTATTATTTCTTAGAAGTAGGTTTATATAGCTTTACTAATAGTGTCTTGCGGATAGGTTAGTTATCTTTTCTCCTCTATATTATATTATAGTTACTTCGCGACTTATAACTATTGAGGTTTACCTACCAGGAGAATTTTGTTAGAATTAGAAGTATTATTATTATACTATATAGAGGTTTGCCTGATATACTTTCTATATTTTATATTTTCTGAGTCTCTTTGTAAAATTAATTTAGTGTTCTTAGTGTGGAAGGTATGTATTATATTATTAGTTATTGTGTGATATTAATATTTTAAAGGGTTTAGTAAATTATAAGGGTTTTGATTATAATAAATGTATTAGGTATCTTTCTTAGGTGTGGGGGAATATAATATAGGTGAGCGTTAGTTATTAACGTATATTTATTATTTATAATATTTCTCTTTAGTTTTATGTTATTTTCTATTATGTTATGTTATTGTAAATTTGTAGTTTGTCCTGGTTATCTAGGATGTAATATTATATTACTTAGGGTTTTTGATAATATTATTGTTGACGTGTGATATAGGTTATTTACGATTTTTAATAGTATTTTTATAGTGTTAAGAATAGTATAGAAGGAGCGGTTAGTTAAAATAGTATACTGGGTTATGTTATCTCTAGTTAATATTTTGTAACATAAAGAACTTATTTTTCTGTTTTTTATGTCTATATATTTAGTAAATTTATATTTATAGTATAATAGTATATTTATCGGCAGGCTGCAGCCTGCTTGCTTTCTAGTAAGGTAGTAGGATAATTTAGTAACCTTCCAGATATTACGCTGGGAAGTTAGTTCTTTAAGTTCCTAAGGAGCTTATAAAGCTTCTTATACTATATTTTCAGACGTTCTTTAAGTTTCTATATAATTTTATTATTAATATTATTACCTGAAGTTTTATTACTTTACTTGGTATAATACTTATAGCTATACTTCTTAATATGTTCCTATATCTTTAGGATCTTTAGCGAGAGTTTAATTTACACCTTAGCCTTTCTACTGTTTATTCTATATATGTATATAATTTCTCTCTTATAGTTAACTACTATACCTATTCTTTAGTGCTACTACTTTCTAAGTAGTAAATCCTATTCGTTAGAGTATCTAAAAATATAAACTTGTATAATATTTCTAATTCCCCTAATAAGAACTTTAAATAAGCTGAAATATTAAATAAAAATTATCTTCCTATTAGCTAGCTTTATTATTATGAATTTCTTTATTTTAACGACTGGTAGTTTATATTTATCAAGGAAGTTAGAATTAATAATATTATATATTAATCTGGAGTCCAGCAGAATTATTCTAGTTTTAATATCCTCAGTTTTCCTGTTGATGTAATTTAGTATTATAGATACTCTTAAGTTAAGAGGCTATATAATATTAAATATTAGAGTCTTATCTCTATCAATATCTACATCCTTCTTCTTCTTCACTCAGTTGTAAGTAATTAGACTAACCTGATAACTTAATTACTATATCTATACCTTTCCTCTCTTTAAACTTTCTTCTATCTAAATTAACTAATTAAAATTGAAGTAAACCTGGAGGCTAATCTGTAGTAACTGTAGTATAGATAAGTTATAAGTTATATTAGTTAATATTTTACTAATATTAAATCTAATTACTTTATATATTTTAGTAGCCTATATATCTTTTAGTGTTTTATTTTTATATATTTTAACGACTATAGTGGAGAGGTTATTACTATTAGTGGAATCTTATTAGTATTACAGGATTCTTCTATAACTAGCGTCAGTAGGATGCTTTACTTATCTTCCAGGATCCTCCTTATCTATGTTAATAACTTTAAGGTTAATGTTGTCTATACTAGTATTACTGTCTACTTAGGGTGGATTACGTTAAGCTTAAATATAAGTGAGTCTTAACTTTAGTATACTTCTCTGCTTTATCTCTACTATATTACAGCTTATCTTACTATAATGTTAGTTATTTCTTTTACTACTTAATTAATAATCTTTCCTCAGACTATTATCTAGTAGTCTGTAGGTTCTTCTAGTAGGTCTGGTTTTCTCCTTTCGTTAGGTTAGTTCTCTAGTTATAATATTTACTTTAATATTATTATTGATAGTGGAGTTTTCTTATTTAGTATATAGAATAAAAGCAGTCTAATTCTTAATAGGGGATATTATATTATTATGAGTAGTAATTTTACTAGTTTTTCTATAGTAAGTAATAGGTAGGATTACTTTAGATATCTTATAAGTCTAAATAGTATTAATTAAAACTATCTAGTTATTATTATTAACTTTTATAACTCTATCTAAATTCTAGCTATCTCTCTAAATAATTAAAAATCAGCTGATAATAAAGTTAGTAGCTTTTCTAAGCTGTTCCTTTCTAACTTTTAGTATTTTAACTTTATTCTTCTCCTATTTCTCCTTACTAGTATTCTAGTTTCTACTATCCTTATAGTCCTTAAAGTATATAAAAGTTTAGTATCTCTATTCTCTATAATTAAAATATTAGTATAACTTATCTGGGATAGTATTATACTAGCCTGATAAATTGTTGTAAAGTTTATTATTTGATATTTAATATATATATTCTTCTTCTTACACTTTTCGTATATGATTTTAACTAAGGATTCATATATTTCCCCTTTATTTTCTCCTGTTATTTTACTATTTAGAGCTATATCTTCTTAAAGTAAGTAAGGTTACTATTATTATTATCTAAATCTATACCTTTAGATTTAATTTTAGTTAGGTTATAGTAAATCTTAATATAAATATAAAGTTTCTCTAAAGTCAGGTTATTAACTAGAATATTTATATACTACTTAATCTTCTTATCTATATATAGATAATTATATACTTAGTTTTGAAGGGTTTTATCCTTCTTACTATTATATATATATAGTAGGGTTTAGTATACTAGCTTAATTAAGTTTTTTATTAGAATCTTAGTGTCTAACTTATAAGCTTACTTTAGGTATATAGGAATTATCTTATTTACTTTCTTTATGAAATTAAGAGCTTTAGATAATATAGTAATATTAGCCTCAGGTGTTAGAGTTATACCTATTTTGCTATTACTCTTTTTATTCCAAATACCCTGTATTAGGTAAATAAGGGTTGAGTATTCTACTTTACTCTTATAACCCTATGTTTTCTATTTATTCTAGTAAATCAATTATTAGAGTTTAGACTATATAACCTATATAAACTATACTCTAAATTAGTTGAACGTTAATATCAGAAGATTTAATAAACGGATTATATAGTACTATATACGTAAAACGGCTTCTGTTTATCTATTATATGTGAGGTTAACCTTTCTGATAATAAACTCTATTTTAATAGATATACCGAGAAGCTTCCCACTTTCAGTAGAATTAGAACCTTCTATTTTTATCACTATCTCTACTAATATTAGTACTATTTTTAGATATTATTCTGAATTCCCTATTCTTCTGTAATTTATTAAATATTAATTTCCCTTAACTGATTTACTAGTCTTCCATATTAGTTTAATAGATTATAAGTTTAGCTTATATACTCTTATTACTTTCTTATCTACTAATCTATTTCTCCTATCGATATTAACTTCTATATCTCTACTAATACTTATTTAGATTATACTAAAGATTATATTAACTAACTTTAAGTTCCCTTTTATTTATCTATCTCTAAAAGGTATCTCTTAATTATCTCCATAACGTTCTATAGTTTATTCCTTTTTTAACCTCAGCTAATAACTAACTAAATTTTTATATTAATTAATTAGTTTAATACTGGATAAATCTATAAGAAGATTATACTAATTAGGATAGTAATCTTACTATTAGGTTAGGGAAAGAGATAGTTAAGTAGTAGATGCTGAGATCTTTTATACTTAAATCTATTAAGACTTTCTATAAAGTAACTCTCTAGGTCTACTAAAACGTTCTATAAACTAAAATACTATAAGTTTACTAAAAACTTTATAAATTAGAAATTCTATTTTAGTTTACTATAATCATTATAAACTAGGTTATATAATTCCTAACTATTAATAAAAATAGTCTCTTACGAAATCTAAATTCTAAACCTCTAATAGTTATAGTTTTTATATTAATCTTTCAGATTAACTATTAGGCTATCTATCTGTTAATCTTACCAACTAATAATATCTTACTAAAGTTAGACTATAAGTATCTTAATTCTTTACTAGAATCTAGATTAATTCTTTATTAAATAACTACTTTAAATATTTAAGTTATTTTTAAAGATTATAGGAGACTCTAAAGTCTCCTTTATTTCTAAGTTAAAAGAAACTTAGAATTATAATATTTAGTCTATCTAAATAAAGACTTTACTTACTAGTAAAGATATATTTCTTAATTAAACTAAACTTATTACTAAGAATAATCCTAATAAATATTATAAAGCTTGCAGTTATATATAGTTAAATTGTAAGGATAGCGTTTGAAGAGTTATTAAGAATAATACTAATATATATAATATATTTAATTATCTAAAACAACTTTATAAGTTTACTAGTTTTTCAAATAAGTTTCTTACTTATAAAGAACTTTTTAATATTACTTTGAGTAATTTTGAGACTATAGAAGAATATCTGAATAAGATAAAAGAACTTATTAATAACCTATCCTATAATAAGGTTAAACTACTAAATTAAGTAGTTATTACCTATATTCTAAATAGTCTAGATAAGATTTATAAAGATTTTATTACTTCTATTACTTAAAATCTTAAATCTAGAAAGGATTCTTATAAGTTAGATTCTTTATTCTCTAATTTATTAGATAAATTGAGAAGAATGATATATATTTCTTTAGTTAATTCTATAACTAAAAAGAGTTTTAAGAATAAGGTTACTAAATAGTCTTCTAATAAAGTTAAAAAACCTTAGAAGAAACATAAGGATATCTTCTGTAATTACTATAAAAAAACTCACTACACTGAAGATAACTATTTTAATCTTTATTCTGAAAACGCTCCTAGCTGGATAAAAACTATAAAAAATAAAAGCTCTTTTTCTTCTATTTGTATTAATAAGAAAAAGAAAAAGGAGAAAAAAGATAAGAATAAGAATAACTCTGAAAGAGTGAATATTCTTTTAACAGATGAAAATAATGTTAAAAAGATCTCTAATTCTATAACTAAAGATCTTATATAACTTAATTTAACTATTATTAAAGAAGATAAGAAAGAGAGTGAAGAGGATATTAAGTTGAAAAACATAACTCTCACCTAACCTCTTTTAAAGTCTTATACTAATAAGACTTTAGATTCTTTAATTTCTGAAATTCAAAAAACTGGAAGTTTTAATATTAAAAATAAGATTAATACTGTTTCTTTCTTTATTAATACTAATACTACTACTTATATAGTTTAAGATTACTCTCCTTTAGTTAATAATACAAAAATTATGAAACCTATTAAGTGGGGTAATATAAACGAAATTATCTTAACTCTCAAAAGTAATTTAAAAATTACTTTACATAATGTTAAATATCCTTTAACAAATATCTATTATATACTACAGTTAGATATTAATTTATTAAGTTAATCTAGACTTAATATTATAGGAATCTTATCTATCTTATTTAGTAAATTAATATTATTTAATATAAAGAGGAATAAGTTATTACTTGAAGGAACTAAGGTTATTAACCTTCATAAGTTTCAACTCCCTATTATTAAATATTTAGTTCTTAATACTGTTATTAATAATAATATCAATAACTTAAAACTCTAGTATAATTAAATAGGTTATACTAGTAATATTCTTAAGTTACTTACTAGTACTATAAATAATATAAGTTATAAATATAGTAAAGGTGATAAACTACCTACCTGTGAAGCTTACCTTAAGTGTAAGTTTACTAAGAAAGTAAATAGAAATTCTAATAATTTTAAGAAGTGTGAATATTTTAATTATAATAATTCTGATTTATATAAACCTATTTCTCCAGAAACTTATAATCACTATAAATACTTTATCTTATTTATTAATGAGTATAGTAGATTTATCTGGGTAAAGTTATTAAGAACTAAAAGTTCTGAAGAAGTAACTTCAGCTTTTAAAGAGTTTATTAATATATTTAATAACAATAATAATAATAAGAGAATTAAAGAAATTAATACTAATAGTGGCTCTGAATTCTTAAATAATTGAATAAAAGTTATCTATCTAAATAATAGTATTATCTATAATATAAAACCACTCTATACTTATGAACCTAATAGTTTAATTGAGAAACTATAAGAACTATTATGAATAAGGCTAGAACCCTTCTCTATAACTCTAGTTTACCTTTATTTCTTTAGGATTTAGCTATTAATACTCCTATATATATTTATAACAGGATACTATATTCTTCTGTAGAATTCAAAACTCTATATATGTTAAAAAATAAGAAGAAACTTTTTATTTCTAATATAAGGGTTTAGGGTGTCTCTATTACTATAAGCTTAAAAATAAGTATTCTAAAAAGCTAGACCCTAAGGTAAAAAAGGATACTGTAGTTACTTTTAGCTATAATATCTATTTGGTTTCGGATTTTGAATCTTGAAATACTATTTAGTCTAGAGATATAAATATTCTTGAAAATTAATTTAATTCTTAACAGAAAGAAGATTTATCTATTTTTAGTAATATTATTATTATTAAATTTAGTTAACCTATATAGACTAAGTCTAACTAACTTAGATCTAATAATTATTCTGACAATCTAGTTATTACTGTTAAGTTTAGTAGTTTTAATAATAATAATATTACTAAAGATACTAAATTTTTACTTCCTCCCGATAAAGTAGAAAATAGTAATATAAACTTAGATCCTTCTCCTAATAAGGATTTAGGTAGTTTATCTATAACTTATCCTAATAGAGTTATAGATATTAAGAGCTATAAAAAGTCCACTATATCTATAGAAATTCCTTCTTTAAGTCCAGAAGTTAAAAAGAACTATAAATAGTATTTTTACGAAGAGAGTGCACTCCTTACAGTTAAAAACGTTCTATCTTTACTTCTTTCTACTAACTATAATTAATATAATTATAATAATAATTTATTTCTTAATAAATATAGTAATATTTATACTGCCTTATATATTTTATCTGTTAATATCTTTAATAAGCTAACTACTTTTTAAATACTATAAATTCTCAAAATAGTAAAAACTGAATTTAACCTTTAAATAAGGAAGGTAGGTCTGTTAAGTCTATAGAAGTCTGGACTATTATACTACTACCTAATTTATCTTTTATTAAAAAGAATAATATCAATATATTAGGGGGTAGATAGGTTTACAGAATAAAACCTAATAATTATGATCCTAGTAATTCTATATATAAGGCTAGATAAGTAACTTAGGGTTTTAATTAATATTTCAGTATTAATTATTTAGAAACTTTTAATACTACCTATAGGCCTGAAAGTTATAGATATTTATTTATTATATCTGTTTATTATAACTAGATTTTAATTCAGTATAATATTACTACTATATATATTTATGTAAAAGTAGAAAGAATAATATATATTAAGTTACCTACTGGCTATATTTATAATTAAGATTCTAAAGGTTTCATTTTTAATACTAACTATAAGAATCAGCTTTTTATATATTTCCTTAAAAAGATTTTATATAGGTTAAAATAAACCTCAAGATTATATTATTTATATCTTAAATCAGTTTTATATAAAATTGGTTTTAAAGTATCTCCTTATAATAAAGGAGTTCTTAT
>MASP02000016.1:131695-197480 GCA_001693025.2 Colletotrichum lindemuthianum | reverse complement strand
AATATAAAAATCTAAAATCTAGGAGAACCTAACATTTTCTTAGGTAATAACTTAGTTATTAACAGAAAGGATAAGGGTATAGAAATAAATCAGTTCAAATAAACTGATAAAATTCTTACTAGATTTAATAAAAGAAATCTCTATAGTTTTGATATACCTATAGATAATAAATTTAAGTTTTTTAAGAATAAGGATAATACTTCTAAGGAAGAGATATTAGAATATTAAAAAGAAGTAGAGGCTTTATTATATTTAGCTTTAAAAACCAGGCTAGATATTACTCTAGCTGTTACTATTTACTGTAGATTTTCTTTAAATCCTTCTAAAGAATATTTTATTACCCTTAATAGGATATAGAGTTACTTAAAAAAGAATTCTATCTATAAGTTAATTTATAACTATAATAAAATTAATATCTTTAATTTATTTGAGTTTACAGACTCAGTTTAGGTAAGAGATATTAATAAAAGAAAATCCACTTTAGCTTATATATTTTACCTAGATTCTTATAATATTATTAGCTATAGTTTAACTAAGTAAAGAATAGTAGCTTTATCTACTTTTAAAGCTGAATATATAGCTCTAACAGATACTATAAAAGAAGCTATTTACTTATTTAATAACTATAGCTTTATTAATAAGTCTTTAGAATTTAGAGCTTTTAATAAGCTTATTATCATTATTAATAATTAATCAGCTAAAAGGCTTGCTGAAAATGCTGAATTCTATAAAAAGGCTAAGTATATTAATATTTATTATTATTATATTAAAGATCTTATTAGAGATAATAAGATAAATTTCTATTATATTAATATGAATGATGATATTGCCGATATTTTAACAAAACCCTTAGGCTAAGTTAAATTTAATAATATTGTAAAGAGGATTTTACAGAATAACTTTAAAAATAATATTCTGCCCTCTTATAAAGAAAATGATACTAATTATCTCTTTTCTGAAGAATATTGTTTTCCTTTTTACCTATATAAGGTTCTAGGTTTTTCAGATTTTTCTTTCTTCCTAAAGTCTTTTCCTTTATACCTTTTAAAGTTTTAGGGTTTCCAGACTTTTTATTTTCTCTATTTTTCCTATATGGTTTTTAGAGTTTTTACTGTTTTTTACTGCTTTTTTAAGCCATAAAAGATATTTATTTTATATACCTTACGGGGGGATATTAGAGTTATAGCTATTTTGCTATTACTCTTTTTATTCCAAATACCCTATATTAGGTAAATAGGGGTTAAGTATTTTACTTTACTCTCATAACCCTAGATTTTCTATTTATTCTAGTAAATTAATTATTAGAGTTTAGATTATATTATCTATATAAATTATATTCCAAATTGGTTGAACTTTAATATCAAAAAAGTTGATAAATGGATTATATAGTGGCCTATACGTAAAATAGCTTCTATTTATTCGTTATATATGAGGTTAATCTTTCTGAAAATAAACTCTATTTTGATAGATATACCTAGAAGCTTCTCACTTTTAGTGGAATTAGAACTTCCTATCTTTATTACTATTTCTACTAATATCAGTACTGTTTTCAGATATTATTCTGAATTTCCTATTTTTCTGTGATTTATTAAGTGTTGATTTCCCTTAACCTATTTACTAGTCTTCCACACTAGTTCAATAAGGTTCCTATTCTTTAGGGTATTTAGTAGTGAAAGCTATAGAGATCTTTTCCTAGTTCTATCTATCTTTAGGAACTTACTTATCCTACTATTTCTTTATATCTCCTTAGAGGCTTTTTTTGAAGTAAGTAATATACTGGCGATTTAACTTAGTTTTTTCTATTATAGGAAAGTAGTTTATTCTCACCTTAATTCTATTAAGATATTCTATAGAAGATAAGTCTTTTCGATTACTGTAAAATCTTATTCTATCTATTATATTAAATTCTTAGTGTTTAAAGACATTTAGAGTTATCTTTTTAAGGTTCCAAGTTTCAGTTATTAAAGTTATTACCTCCTTATTAGTAGAGAATACTTAAAATTATCTAGTAAGGTTCAGTATAGTTATAGATATTAAGTCTGAAGCTGGGGTAGGTATATTTAGTATACTCTAAGTTAGTCTTGAGGATAGAGTATACTTTCTTGGCGATAAATTCCCTATCTATTTAGTAAAATATAGAATCTGAGATATATATTATTATAAGGTAGGTTATATTTAGGGGTTCTATAGAGCTATTTATCTATAATAAAAAAAATAACTTATACTATTAGAAGTTATTAATTAGGATTACCTAGTTGTATAGAGGATAGTTTATAAGTATTTCCTTAATATCACTATTTCCTACTAGATATAATAGAATAGTAACTTTACTATAGGAAAATATAGTAGAAAGTGAAAATAGGTTCTTAAAAAGGAAAAAGATATAAGGAAGTAGATTATTAAAGCTCCTAAACTTATCAATAATTCAGTTAATTATATTATCTGAATAAAAGTTATTATTCTAGCTAAGTTTCTGTTGGGGTAGTATATTAATATAGTGCCTAGATATCCTAGGAATATGTGACTAGAAACCCCACTTTCTACTTTCTATTTCCTTCTACTTACTTTATATTCTCTACTTTTAAGTAGATACCTCTAGGTAATAACCTTCTTTCCTATTTATCTTTTCGTATCTTTAGGTGAGGGGTAAATATAATTGCAAATAGCTGGATTTCCTTATTTATCTACTTAAGTAATTCCTAATATTCTTAATTAATATAAAGTAACTAATCTTTCAGAAATAAGTTATACTTAGTCTAGCTCTGAGGGATTTCCTCTATAACCTTAAATATTTCTTTATCCTACTTTTCACTAAATATCTAGTTCTAGTAATATACCTTTTTAGGTAATAAATCTTATCCTCAGCTTCTATTACAGTCTCTATATATATATATCTTATATATTCTATATCTTTATTAAGTTTACTGTAATTAGCTAGAATACCCTCTATGTATAGCTTTTTAAAGCCTGCTATAATTAAGTTTAGATCCTAGTGATATATAGAGCTTACTATAATTGGTATCCTATAGACCCTTCTCTCGCAGTTAAGTATAAGTCTCTAGAGCTCTAATAACTCAGTATCCCTAGATCCTCCTATCTGGAGTATTTTAATATACTTTATTCAGTACGCTAATATATAGACCTATTATATAAAGATTATTTAGATATAGTAAGTTCCTAAATAAACTCTTTTATAATTAGTAAAACTATAAATATAAATATTGCTATTTATAACTTCTGTTTTCTTAACTTTATTAATAAGTTAGACTAAATTATTCTTATCTACTTATCTAACTTTATTAATAATATTAGAGATATTATAATATCTACTAGTTTTCTTAATTCTCTAGCTTCTACTGTTTTCTATTTATTTTATTTCCTTAACCTAGTTTTTAATAGATTATTATATCTAATACTATATAGTAAGCTTTCTGTTAGTTTCACTAGGGGAAGGTATATTATATATATTATTATATATAGTATACCGATAGAGTTAAAGGTATTAATATTTATAGTATATAGCCTATAGGCTATATATAAATGAGATCTAGATACTCTAAGTAATTAGTTACTAATTACCTAGCAGCTAGTAATAACTAGTAGTTAGTTATTACTAGTAGTAGTAGTCTCTACTACTAAGCTATACTATATAGTTAGTATACTGTAGGATCCTAATAACCTTATAGCTATTATACTACTAATACTTACAAACTTCTGTTTTACTTTTTAACTATAATATATTATATTTCTATATTTAAGATAAAATTAATTAAATAATCTATATCTTTTAACTAAATAACTTTCTATATTCCCTCTTTTCATTCTAAATAAGTAACTTATCTCTCTATATAAACTATTATATTATTTATATTAATAAATCTCTCTAGACTATAGTTTGAGGACTTTTTATTAAAGATATTAGTAAAGTTATCCTTACTGTTAATCTATTATATTTTCTAGAGTTCTCAATATTTATATAATTACCTTAAAGTTATAATATTAATTATAAGCTTCGTTTCTTTTATAATACTAAACTTTATAAGATATTTATATAATAAGTATACGTTAGTATAGATAATTATAGGGATAGGATAAAAGTTATAATAAGTTATAATTTTTCATATAAATATAATAATAATATCTATAAAGTCTATACTAGTAACTATAATATAGATTTCTAGAGTTAATATATTTTTAGTTACTTTTTTACTTTGAATTTAAAAGTAATAGATTAGGTTATTTTAGATTATAAATTCACCTCTGCTAATAGCTATCTCTTAGCTTAGGATTATTATAAATCCTAGTGAAGATAATTTATTAATATTATTAATAAGGGAACTATTTAAAAGAATATAGAGATATATAATAGAGAAATTAAGATGAATAAAAGTTAACTTTTAATCTAAGTGTTTTGTTTATTATTTAGTATACTTATTAAGAGTAGTAATATTATTACTAGAAGGCTATTATAATTATACTATATATAAAGAATTAAAGAGTATTTTAGGTTAGCAGATTAAAATAATATATATTCTATATATATATTATTTAATATAGCTTTTTCTAAGTATCTTAGGGTTCGTAAGGATATTAATAATAATAAACTTATAATTTTAGTTTTTTTACTTGAGAAGGAGGTTTTTACTTTAGAGAGAGAGTATACTATTGTTAAATACTAATAATATTAATTTTATAAGGAAGATCTTAAGTTCTACTATAAGAGAAGTTTTCACTAATTTCTTATCTTCTTATTAAGTAAGAATAATATTAGAAAAACTCAAAATATTATTAGTTTATATACTAATTATACTTAATATCTTATTATAAGGTTGAGAGATAAAGAGATAAAGATTATAAGTAGATATCTTTATATATAATTATTCTCTATAGTATTTTAAGTATATTACCTACTAGTAAGTACTAGCCTCAGCTAAGCTATAAAGTAGTTTAATAATTATTATTATAGATCCTAGAGGATATTAATCCTTAAAGTAAGTAGGTAATTTAACTATAATATATCTTATCAGTTTAAGTTTAGTCTAACTATCAATCTAAATAATATTTCTTGGCTAGAAGAGAAAACTTTCTTTTTTTAATAATATAGAGATAATAGTTATAATTAATTTTTAGCTACTTCTCTAAATTATAAGAAACTAAATAAGAATTATAAACTTCTTATTATCTCTAAAACCTTAGATTATAAGTCTTAATTTCTTATATACTTAGTTACTATTTCTTAATTGTATTACCAATTTGAAATTTACAAATAATATAGTTTTTATAGAGAATAGGATTATACTAGATAATCTTAACTATATTATTATAAATAATTTTTCCTACTTCCTTCTTTATTAACTTTTTAAAGGGGAGGTTTGAAGTAGTAATAATTCTTTTTTAGTAGAGAGATCTAGAGAGTATCAGGTTAACTTCTTTTTTAGCTATAAGGAAGATTATAAATTAGTCTTCTTAATTAATTTCTTATTAAGAAAGTCTTTCCTAGTTAAATATAGCTCTTAAGGATTTAAGGAACAACGTTATAGTTTTCTAATATCTAGTATATTTACTCTTATTAGAAGGTAGTAGTATATTACTTTTAATATAAGGAGGGAGAATATTATTATCTTCTCGTATCTCTAGAGGATTTAGAGATTTAAGGATAATAAGGAATAAGATTAAAATAGTGAAGTTTCTTAAGAGGAATTTCTAACCTTATTAATATTACTATTACTATATTTATAGTAGAAGTATTTTTATACTTCTATTAGAATATCTAATAGAGGAGAAATATTCTCACTCTTATAGTATATCTTTATAGTAGTTAAATAAAACTCTCAAAAACTATAAGAAAGGTTAACAATATATATCTTACTATTAATAGTAAGTAGGTAGAAGGAGCTTTATTAATCTTTCTTTTCTTATTATATATATATAAGAGATTATAGTGGGAAGCTTATAATTTACAATATATTAGGATTATTACAAGTAGCTGTAGTAATATTAATAATCCTTTTTATATATTTATAGTAGATAGTTTAAGTTACTTTTTAGACTATTTATATTTATAAGATTATCTCTAGGGATAAAGTAGAGTCCTCAGTAAGCTGGAGGTAGACTTTAAAGATAAAAAGTATAGATATAAGACTATTTAGACTAGTAATATTATTTATTAACTTATAAGTAACCTAGAAGTAATACTCTTATAATAATAATAAATATTCCTAATAGTGGATTTTATATATATAATAGAAGAGAATATAGTAATATTTTATCTTACTAATACTATTATAGACTTTAATAAGTATACTAATAGTTAAGCTTATTATTTTAGCTTCTAAATAAAGATCTTTAGATTAGAAGTTTATTTTAGTATTAATGGAGATAAAACTAGGTAGATTTAGGTAAATATTAATTTAGTATATTTTAAAAAGTCTCTATATTAATGTTACTGAAATATTTAGTAGAAATCTAGTAGTATTAAAAGTTATAACTATATTAATAATATAGAGGATAGAGTAAATATCCTTAAGGTAAAGAATATTAATAATAACTTTAAATTTAAAGTTAATATTATTATAGAGGGTAAATCTAAATTAAGAGGAAGTAGTATTATATATTTAATATTAGTAGTAGTATTTTTTCAGAGTTAGAAAGGTTTCTTAAGTAACTAAATATTTAGTTTTAAAGAGAATTTCTTAAATATATATAATAGATAGATATTTAAAGTGATAATAAAGTCTTTAGATCTTAATCTCTATTAAGTATAAAGAAGTAAATATCTCCTCCTTATCTAATAATATCTATAGATATTCCTATTTATATATAATTAAAATAACTTTCTTATTTTAATATAACTAGTTATAAATATTATTAAAAATAATATTAAGGTAATTTATATTAATAAAATATAATAGAAATAAGATCCTATCAAGAACTATATAGAATATTATTATAGTAAGTAATATAAGTATATTAACTATACTTATTATCTTTATAGATTTACTTCTTCTAAAATAAATAGAAATTAACTTTCTTCTTAAAGCTTTTAAGAGAATAGAAAGAAAGATAATTCTTTTTAGAATATTAAGCTGGAAGTAACTAGCTATAAAATAGCTAGTAGTATCTAAACTAGGTAAAATCTTTGAAAATTATATCTAAATAGTATTTTTAAGGATAAATATAAATACTAAAATAGTAATCTCTTTAGTTATACTATCTTCTTTCGTTAGAATATAAATTACTACCTACTTCTAGACGATTGATATAATCTTTTTACTATCTAGAAGTATATATTTTCCTATGAAGTAAGAAATTATAAAGTAATTTAAAGACTTACTTAGAAAATTAAGTATTTCAGGTTAATCTTTTAGTTAGTAAACTTAGAAGTAATATACTACTATATTACTTTTAATAGTAATCTTATAAGTATCTTTAGAATTATTATTTAAACTTTCTATTTCCTTATGTTAAGTGAGAAAATAGTAATAAGTAGATATTAATATATTTATTATATAGAAATTAGATTTATATTAGTTATAGGAGTTTCTTCTCTCTTTAAGAGAGTATTTTATTAATTAGTAACTAAATTTACTATATATATAGTATTTAGTCTTAAATTAGCTATATAAGATAATTAAAGCTAAGTAATATCCCCTTCTAAATAAAGTTTAAAAATACCTTTAATTACTATATTTACATCTTTAGTAAAAGCTCTAAAGTAAGTTATATATCTAGTTAGTCTAATATTAACCTATACTAATTAATAAAGATCCCTTAGAATTATTAGTATCTTTAAGTATATATTGAGATATTATAAGAGCGAGGCTTATAGTAATACTTATAGTAGATTATAACTAATTATAGATTCCTTAGTATATTACTACAGAGCTAAAGAAAGCTAATTAGTATTCTGATATTCTTTAATATATATTTAAGAGGTAGTTTTAAAAGTTAAGATTAGTTTACTATTCCAGAGGGAAGATTCTCTAAATATATATTAGTTTAGTAAAAAGGATCTTAAATACCTCGTTTCTTATTTTATCTTAGTTATTAGAGATAATATTTCTAAATATTATATTATATTAGTTAGTAAGGTAAACCTATTAACTTTTACTATTTTTAAAATAGTTCTTAATTCAGAAAGCTATATTATAAAATATTATAAGATTAAGGAGATTACTAAAGTAGTTAAAATAATATTTAAAAGCCTAATTTTTAATATAATTAAAAAGACTCTAGCTTATATATAGTTAGGAATATCTAACTTTAGATAATAATCTGTAAAGATATAGATCTTTAATTTAAAGATATTATAGAAAACTTCTCTCTATACTTTATCTTATAATTATATATCTTTATAAGATTAGTTATATTCTTAGCTATTAGTATATTAATAGGGAGAGGTCTAGTCTCTTAGTAATTATTTATAAAGTTAATATATAAAGAAGATACTATAGGAGATAGAGTAGGAAGTTTATACTATTAGTTCTAATTATAAGAAGGTTATAAGTATTATTAATCTTAAAAGTTTTGTTATTTAAATTATCCTTATTATTAAGAAGTTATATTTATTACTAATAATAGTAGATTAACTATAGATCCCTCTATTTATTAAGATACCTTTTAGGATTAATTTCTTAAAGTAGCTAGATAAATATTAAGTTTTATAAGGTTTTAATAAGTTACTTTTTATTATTACTTCCAAGTAGTAGGATATATCTACTAAATGAAAATAATATTATTAAGGAAGCTTATTTAGTAATTAATAAGTATCTTAAAGTTTTATAATTTTATAATTATATTTTATATTTCTTCCTCAGTTTATAGGATAAATTTATCTTACTTTATTACGTTTATAAGAATCTAGTAGATCTACTTACTTTTTATATTAATTTTAATATTATAGATAAGAAAGATATCCTATAAATACTAAGAAACTTATTTGTCTGTAGTAGTTTATATTTCCTCTAGTTACTTTTTAAAGTTATTTCTAAGGAAATTCAGAAAGTTTCTACTAAAAAGGTAATTATATATATATTTATTACTATAATCTATACTATTTAGTTATTAATCTAGTTAGAATCATATTTTATCTTAAGATTAAAAGTTTTTTATATACTGAAAACTCTACTATTCAGAAGAAGTTTCAGTTTTATTAGTATTTTTACTTCTAAAGGAATTATATTATTTATTATATTAAGGTTTATAAAGATTCTTTCAAGAAACCCTCTTAATTTAGATATTTTACTTATTACTTTCTGAATATAGGGAAATTATAGAGAGATATAAATTAAGAGAAGAGAGAAGGGAGAGATAGAAGATTCTATTTTTACTATTTACTATTTCTATTTATTAGTATTATATAGGTAAAATTTAATTTCAGAGAGAGAGATTATTTATAAGTTAATTAAGGAAAGAAAGGAAAGAAAAGAGAAAGATATAGAGAAGAAAATGAGGAATATAAAGGAATTTAGAGAGATTGAAAATATTATAAATCTTTTTACTATAGAAATCTAGTAAGTTTTATAATAGAGGTATTTACTAAGTATATTTATATAAAATATACTTAAGATTTCTTCTGTAAGTTAATTTTAGATATAAGTAAATATATAGCTATTAGAATTAAGATATAGTAATATAATTATTAATAAGATATTACCCTACTTTAAGTTAAGAGAGTGGTTATTATTTAAAATATCTAAATAAATTAAGAGATTAGTAGCTTTACTTTAAGTTAGACTTAATAATCTTTTATTACTAATTCTACCTAAATAAACCTTACTAATTTATAGTAAATAGTAATAGTGAGGTTAACTACTAATTAGTATTAGTTTCACTAGGGGGAAGTATATTAGAGTTATAGTATTTTACTATTACTGCTTTTATAGATATCAGAGTTATAGTATTTTACTATTACTCTTTTTTATTCCAAATACCCTATATTAGGTAAATAAAGGTTAAGTATTCTACTTTACTCTTATTACTCTATATTTTCTATTTATTCTAGTAAATTAATTATTAGAGTTTAATCTATATACCCTATATAAATTATACTCTAAACTAGTTCAACTTTAATATCAGAAAATCTAATAAATAGATTATATACTAGCCTGTATGTAAATAGCTTCTATTTATCCATTATATGTAAAGTTAACCTTTCTAAAAATAAACTCTATTTTGATAGATATACTCAGAAGCTTCCCACTTTCAGTAGAATTAGAACTTCCTATTTTTATTACTATTTCTACTAATGGCAGTATTATTTTCAGATATTATTCTGGTTTCCCTATTCTTCTGTAATTTATTAAGTGTTAAATTCTCTTAACCTATTTACTAATTTTCTATACTAAATTAATAGGTTATGAGCCCAGCTTATATACTTTTGGTATTTTTTTATCTTCTATTAATATTAACGTCTATATCTCTACTAATACCTATTTAGGTTATACTAAAAATCATACTAACTAACCGACAGCCTCCCTTTATCTATTTATCTCCGAAAAACCTCTCTTAACTATCTCTATAAAACTCTACAGTCTATTTCTTTTTTAATTTTAGCTAATAACTAACTTAACCTTCATATTAATTAATTAGTTAATACTAGATAAATCTATAAGAAGATCCTACTAATTGGGATAGTAAGCTTACTACTAAGCTAGAGAAAGAGATAGTTAAGTAATAGAGGCTAAGATTCTTTATATCTAGATCCACTAAGACTTTCTATAAACTAGCTTTATAGGTCTACTAAAATCTTCATAAACTAAAATTTTATAGGTTTACTAAAATCTTTATAAATTAGAATATCTTTTAGTCTACTAAGACTATTATAAACTAGATTATATAGTTACTAACTGTTAATAAAAATAGTTTCTTACGAGATTTAAACTCTAGACCTTTATAGGTTATAGTTTTTATGTTAATCTTTCAGATTAACTGTTAGGCTAGTTATCTGTTAATCTTGCTAATTAATAATATCTTACTGGAGTTAGACTCTAAATATCTTAATTCTATATTAGAATCTAAATTAATTCTTTATTTAATAACTACTTTATATATTAAAGTTATTTTTAAAGATTATAGAAGACTCTAAATTCTCCTTTTTCCTTAAGTTAAAAGGAACTTAGAATTTTAATATTTAGTTTATAAAAATGAAAACTTTACTTACTAGTAAAGATATATTTATAGATTTAACTAAATCTATTTCTAAAAGTAACTTTAATAAATATTATAAAGCTCTTAGTTATATATAGTTAAACTGTAAGTATAGCGTTTTAAGAGTTATTAAGAATAATACTGATATATATAATATATTTAATTATTTAAAGAAACTTTAAAAATACTGGTTTTTCTAATAAGTTTCTTATTTATAAAAGACTTTCTAATATTTCTCTTAGTAAATTTAAGATTATAGAAGAGTATCTTAATAAGATAAAAGAACTTATTAATAACCTATTTTATAATAAGGTTAAATTACTAGATTAGGTGGTTATTATCTATATTCTAAATAGTCTGGATAAAAGTTATAAGGATTTTATTATTACTATTACTTAAAATTTTCAAACTAATAAGGATTCTTATAAGTTAGATTCTTTATTCTCTAATTTATTAGATAAATTTAGAAGAAAAACTTACACTTCTTTAGTTAATTTCATAATTAAGAAGAAGTTTAAGAAGAAGGTTACTAAGTAGTCTTTTAATAAGGTTAGAAAACTTTAGAAGAAGCAGAATGATATCTTCTGTAATTACTGTAAAAAGACTAGCTACACTGAAGAGAATTATTTTGATCTTTATCCTAAAAATACCTCTTACTGGATAAAAACTTTAAAAAATAAAAGCTTTTCTTCCTCTACTTCTATTAATAAGAAGAAGAAAAAGGAAAAGAAGAATAGAAACAATAACTCTGAAGGGGTAAATATTCTTTTAATAGATAATATTATTAAAAGGATTTCTACTTCTATAACTGAAAGTCTTATATAACTAGATTTAACTTTAGTTAAAGAAGTTAATAAAGAGAGTAAAGAGGATATTAAGTTTGAAAATATAACTTTTACCTAACCTCTTTGAAAATCTTATACTAATAAGACTTTAGGTTCTTTAATTTATGAAAAGGGTTAAAATACTGGAAGTTTTAGTTTGGATTTTAAAAATAAAATTAATACTGTTTCTTTCTTTATTAATACTGATGCTACTATTTAGATAGTTGAAAATTACTCTCTTTTAGTTAATAAAACTAAAGTTATCTAACCTATTAAGTAGGATAATATAAAAGAAATTATTTTAACTTTAAAAAGTAATTTACAAATTACTTTAAATAATATCAAATATCTTTAAAAGAATATTTATTAAATACTATAGTTAGATATTAATTTATGAAGTTAGTTAAGACTTAATACTATAGGAATCTTATCTATCGTTTCTAATAAACCTATATTATTTAATATAAAGAGACATAAGTTATTACTTATAGAAACTAAGGTTAATAACCTTAATAAGTTTCAACTTCCTCTAAGTAAATATCTAATTCTTAATATTATTATTAATAATAATATTAATAACTTCAAACTTTAGTATAATCGAATAGGTTATACTAGTAATATTCTTGAGTTACTGACTGATACTATAAGTAATATAAGTTATAAATATAGTAAAGATGATAAACTACTTACTTATAAAGTCTACCTTAAGGGTAAGTTTACTAATAAAGTTAATAGAGATTCTAATAACTTTAAGAAGTTTAAATATCTTAATTATATTAGTTTTAATTTATATAAATCTATATCTCTAGAAACTTATAATCACTATAAATACTTTATCTTATTTATTAATAAGTATAGTAGATTTATCTGGAAAAAGTTATTAAAAACTAAACGTTCGGAATAAGTTACTTCAGCTTTTAAAGAGTTTATTCATACAACAAATAATAATAATAATAATAAGAGAATCAAAGAAGTAAATATAGATAATAGCTCTAAATTCTCTAATAATAAAATAAAAGTTATTTATCTTAATAATAGTATTATCTATAATATAAGATCACTATACACTTATAAACCTAATAGTTGAATTAAGAAAGTAATAAAGATTATTATTAATAAGGCTAGAATCCGTCTTTATAACTTTAGTTTACTTTTATATCTTTAGGGTTTAGCTATTACTGCTTTAATCTATATTTATAATAGAATACTATACTTTTCTGTTAGATTTAAAACTCTATATAAGTTAAAGAATAAGAAGAAACTTTTTATTTCTAATATAAAGGTTTAAGGTAGTCTCTATTATTATAAACTTAAGAATCAGTATTCTAAAAAGCTAGACTCTAAGGCTAAAAAGAATACTATAATTACCTTTAGCTATAATACCTATTTAGTTTGGAATTTCAAATCTTGAAATACTGTTTAGTTTAAAGATATTAATATTCTTAAAAACTAGTTTAATTCTTAACAGAAAGAAAATTTATCTATTTTTAGTAATATTATTATTACTAAGTCTAGTTAACTTATATAGTCTAAGTTTAACTCACTTAGATCTAATAATTCTTCTGAGAATCTAGTTATTACTGTTAAGTCTAGTAGTAATAATACTACTAAAAATACTAATTTTTTACTTCCTCCCAATAAAGTAGAAAATAGTAATATAAACTTAGACCCTTCTCCCAATAAGGATTTAGATAGTTTATCTATAACTTATCCCAACAGGGTTATAGATATTAAGAACTTTAAAAAGTCCACTATATCTATAGATATTACTTCTTTAAGTCCAGAAGTTAAAAAGGACTATAAATAGTATTTTTATAAAGAAAATATACTCCTCACAATTAAAACTTTTCTATCTTTACTACTTTATACTGACTATAATTAATATAACTATAGTAATAGTTTATTTATTAATAGATATAGTAATTTTCATACTGCGTTATATATTCTATCTGTTAATATTCTAAATACGCTAACTACGTTTTTAAATACTATAAGTTCTCAAATTGGTAAAAACTAAATTCAAGCTATAAATAAGGAAGTTAGGTTTGTTAAGTCTATAGAAGTCTGGACTGTTATATCTCTATCTAATTTATTTTTTATTAAAAGAAATATATTAATTTATTAGGGGGTAGATAGATTTACAGAATAGAACCTAATAATTTAGATTCTAGTAATTTTATTTATAAGGCTAGATAGGTTACTTAGGATTTTAACCAGTATTTCGATATTAATTATTTAGAAACTTTTAGTACTACCTGTAAGCCTGAATGTTACAAATATTTACTTATTATATCTATTTATTATAACTAGATTTTAATTTAGTATAATATTACTACTATATTTATTTATATAAAAGTANNAAGATATATATTAAGTTACCTACTAGCTATATCTATAATTAAGATTCTAAAAGTTTAGTTTTGAATAAAAACTATAAGAATCAGCCTTTTATATATTTACTTAATAAGGTTTTATGTAGGTTAAAATAGAGGTCTAGATTATAGTATTTATATCTTAAATCTATCTTATATAAGATTAATTTTAAAGTATCTCCTTATAATAAAGAAGTTTCTATACTTAATATTACTCTCAATAAAAGTAAATATTTAGCTATCCTAGTATATTATATAGATAATATACTGTTAGAGGCTAATAATTCTACTACTTCTGAGTATATATATAGTAATTTTAAAAAGAATATAAAAATCTAAGATCTAGGAGAACCTAATACTTTCTTAGGTAATAACTTACTTATTAACAGAAAGAATAATGTTATAGAAATAAATTAGTTTAAATATACTGATAAAATTCTTACTAGATTTAATAAGAAAGATCTCTATAGTTTTAATATACCTATAGATAATAAATCCAAATTCTTTAAGAATAAGGATAATATTTCTAAGGATAAGATATTAGAATATTAAAAAGAAGTAGAGACTTTATTATATTTAGCCTTAAGAACTAGGCTAGATATTACTCTAGTTATTACTACCTACTCTAGATTTTCTTTAAATCCTTCTAAAGAATATTTTATTACTCTTAATAGAGCCTCCGGTTATAGGGGTTATGATAGAATATTTAGTACCCACTATTATATTCCCCTGGTTGCGGGTAGCTATATAGATTTAAAGGGAATTCCAGTTCTATTATGAAGAATATAGAAAAGTAATAGATTATAGAATATTTAGCTTTCGTAGGTTTTTTATTTTATTCTATCTTTAAGAGGTTCATAAAGGTTCTCAACCTTTTAACCTTAGTGGTTACTTTTAGCTATATATATTAAGCTTTAGCTTTCCTGAAGCTTTTGCTAATTATTACTATAAGGTCTTTCTCTACTATAAGGTTGAATATTATAACCGGGGGTATAATTATCTATAATAATAGGTACTTTTATTACCGTTTAAACTAGTTATAAGCTAGCATTAGTATAAATACTGTTACTGGATAAATGTTACAGTTAGAACTATATATAGGGTGAAGAGCTTAGATACCACTATAGGTATAAAGTAAAAGTAACCAAATTACCCTTAATAGAATATGGGGTTACTTAAAAAAGAATCCTAATTATAAGTTAATTTATAACTATAATAATATTAATATCTTTAATTTGTTTAGGTTTACAGACTCAGATTAGGTGAGAGATATTAATAATAGAAAATCCACTTCAGCTTATATATTTTACCTGGATATTTATAATATTATTAGCTATAGTTTAACTAAGTAAAAAGCAATAGCTTTATCTACTTATAAAGCTGAATATATAGCTCACGCAGATACTGCTAAAGAAGCTATTTACTTATTTAATAACTATAGCTTTATTAATAAGTCTTTAGGATTTAGAGCTACTAATAAGCTTATTATTTTTATAGATAATTAATCAGCTAAAAAGCTTACTGAAAATGCTGAATTCTATAAAAAAGCTAAGTATATGAATATTTATTATTATTATATTAGAGATCTTATTAGAGAAAATAAGGTAAATCTGTATTATATTAATATGAATAATAATATTACTGATTTTTTAACTAAGCTTTTAGGCTAAGTTAAATTTAATAATATTATTAAAAGACTTTTACAGAATAATTTTAAGAATAATATTCTACCTTCTTATAAAGAAAATGATGCTAAATATCTATTTTCTAAAGAATAATCTTTTCCGTTTTACCTATATAAGGTTTTAGGTTTTTTAGATCTTTCTTCCCTTTTATTCTTGAAGTTTTTACCTTTATACCTTTTTTAGTTTTAGGTTTTTCAGACTTTTAGTTTCTCCATTTTCCCTATATAGTTTTTAAAGGTTTTACTATTTCTTTTACTGCCTTTTAAGCTATAAAAGATATTTATCTTATATATCTTACGGGAGGACATTGAAGTTATAATATTTTGCTATTACTTTTTTTATAGATATTAAAGTTATAATATTTTGCTATTACTCTTTTTTATTCCAAATATCCTATATTAGGTAAATAAAGGTTAAATATTCTACTTTACTCTCATAACTCTATATTTTCTATTTATTCTAGTACATTCATTATTAGAATTTAATTTATATACCCTATATAAATTATACTCTAAATGAGTTAAACTTTCATATTAGAAAATTTGATAAACGGATTATTTAGTAGCCTGTATGTAAATAGCTTCCGTTTATCTATTATATATAAGGTTAACCTTTCTAAAAATAAACTCTATTTTGATAGATATATCCAGAAGCTTCCTACTTTGAGTGGAATCAGAACTTTCTATCTTCATTACTTTTTCTACTAATATTAATACTATTTTCAGATATTTTTCTGATTCCCCTATTCTTCTGTAATTTATTGAGTGTTAAATCCCCTTAACCTATTTACTAATCTTCTATACTAGATCAACAAAGTATATTATATGTATTATTATATATAGTTTACTAATAGAGTTAAAAGTATTAATATTTATAGTATATAGTCTATAGGCTATATATAGGATAGATCTAGATACTTTAGGTAATTAGTTACTAATTGTCTAGCAGCTAGTAATAACTAGTAGCTAGTTATTACTAATAGTAGTAGTTTCCACTACTAGGCTATACTATATAGTTAGTATACTATAGGTCCCTAATAGCCTTATAATTATTACGCTACTAATATTTTCTCTTTATATTTAAAACCTTAGAGATATTTTCTTTTCTACTTCTTTTCTATTCTTATTTAATAACTAGGTTTTATAGTCTTACTTCTCTATTTAGACTACTAAATTTATACTATTTCTAGTAGGTTATTCCTTAATACTTCTTTAGTTAGGCTATTTCCAGAATAATAAATATCAGTAGAAGTCTGATAGCTAGTACTCTATAATAAACTAATTATCCCAGGATATCTATAAACTCCCAGGCTTCTATCTATATTTAGATATTATTCTTTTTACTTTTCTATCTACTCTAATTACTATATAGTCTACTTAAATATATTTAGTTTCTATTATGTTAAACTAGAAAAGACTTATATATATAAGTTTCAGCTTATTCTGTAGCTTTCTAAGTTACCTTAATAGTTTAAACTTTTCTAAACCTTAGTGATTTCTTTATTAAAACCTTCTATTAATTTCTCTCTAATAGATAAGTAGGAAAACTATACTATATAATTAAGTATAGATGCTTCTTCTATATTCTCTACTATTATGAGGATTATTAGGATTTTTTTTAGTAGGTATACTTATAGTAGGATATTTAGAATAGAGAGATATAATATTATATAGTTTAATATTATTAATTGTTTTTCTTCTAAAGCTTTCAGAGTTCCACTAGTCTATAAGCTATTAACTACTAGAGTAGGTTAGCTAGTTACTATTATTATATTATATTATATTAAAGATATAAGGACAGTAACTACAATATCTCTTTTTGTCAGCTGGAGATATTCTCTAGTATAGTAAAACTTTGATATTTTCAGTAGAAGCTACCCTTAGGTTTATTTTTCGATAATATTACTTATTTAAATCCATTATAATTATCATTTTCATTCACTAGTATAGTTATTTATATATAAGGCTGGATATTCCTCCTTAGTAGGAGAGATATCCACCTCTAGGCACTATTGAAAACGTAGTAAAAAATGTTATGATTCTTCTAAGAATGTTACCTAGTGGGTGTGGCTAATGTAGCTAATGTAGAGCTATGCATATAGAGGGGTTTATCCTTGTTGGGGTTACTTAGTCA
Organism: Colletotrichum lindemuthianum; assembly: GCA_001693025.2. Lineage (NCBI taxonomy): Eukaryota > Fungi > Ascomycota > Sordariomycetes > Glomerellales > Glomerellaceae > Colletotrichum > Colletotrichum lindemuthianum. The sequence goes on along the minus strand of MASP02000016.1, from coordinate 179,318 downwards.
TATTAGTCATCCACAAGGCGTCCGGGCCTCACCTCAGCTGTCAAAAGCCGTGCCGTCATCGGGAGCCCAAAGCGGCAGTTGCACTTCACAGGGGGGTCCCCAAAGTTGACAGGGGGGTCTGGAGAATTATCAGAGCGAAAAACAGTAGGGAGGTCTCCAGTAGTTACACAGTCTGTCGCACTATATGCATACAGTATATACAGTGTATATGCTGAATATTCGTAAACTAGTTATTACTATTACTGGAAATATACTTTATATATACTCTACATATACTCTGCATATATAAAGTATATATAAAGTATATATAAAGTATAAATAGAGTATATACTCTACTTATATAGCGTATATATAAACTAAATACTATATATAAATATATATAAATTATAATAAAATATACTATATTAATTTTATAGCTTATATAATTTATAGTAGTAATTTTAGCTAATTTTAAATTCTAAAAGTTTTATTAGAAATAATATATATAGTATATATTTAAAAGTAATATGGTATATATAATTTAATTTCTATTTTAACTTATATTTTATAAATAATCAAGTAGTTAAATAAATAAATTAAAGTTTATTTTAACTATATAAATAAATATTATATAATATAATTTATAGTCATATTATAATACTGAAAAAGATTATTTATATATTAAAAGTATAATATCCTTTTTTTTTAAAAGTAAATAAGAAAAATAATATTTATTAGAATATTAATATATATTATAAATTAAACCTTAAAAAACTATAAACTATCTATTTATTAGTAATTCTATTATAGTATCTTAGTTTTATATAAATAATACTTTTATTTTTCTTATATAAAGTATAATATTTAATGTTTTTCCTTAATATATTAAATTACTTTTAGTTATAAGTAAAACTTCTAGTAACGTTTACTATATATAATATTATATATATATATACTTAATACTTACAAACTAATTATTACTACTATTAATATCAGTTACGCTATACTATAGGGTATATAGTAACTGTATACGCTACTATATATATAGCAGTATACTCTCTATAGCCTACTAGCTACAGATACCCGGCATCCAGAGCCAGCTATAGCTAAATAGCGTGGCAATTAGTAAGCAATTACCATACTATAGATCTAGAGCTTTACGTAGTGCCACACGCTATATAATATAGTAATAATAATAATAACTGAAAACCAGAACACCAGTTTACACCTATACGACAAAACTATATACAGCATACAATTACCCTAATAATTAAACTAATACTAATTAGTAGTTAACTTAACCGTTATACTACTATACTATAGATTAGTAAAGCTTATTATACCTGAAGAAGTAATTATAAAACCCTATATCTAAAGTCTATATAAGGTGAAAGATTATAAGATTAATTACTTAGATACTTCAGACTCTCTATATTCTCAATCTTACTAGAAGCCTCTAAGTTAATATACTAACCTCTTAAGGAGACTACTATTAAGAAGTTTAAACTAATATTCCTTACTTTAGTTAAACTAAGATATTCTATATAGTTCTATTAAGAAGTCTAAATTAATATCCCTTAATATTACTAACTAGAATATATTCAGTAAATATAACAACCCTCCTTAAGCTATCGCCAGACCTTTTAATATTAGAAATTTATAGTATCTCTAACTTTAACCTCTTAAGAAACCTATATAGCCTCTTGAAAACTTTTCCTCTACCTCTCTCTATATAGATATAGCTAAATTAATAATTCTCTCTTACCTTACATTCTTCTTATCTTTATACTAATATCTAAATTAACCTCTATAGGTAAAATATCTACTCTAGATATCTCTGTATCTATAATAATAATACTATTAGATATCCCTATATCTATAAAGTTCTACTAATATATCAGCTTATTACTTTTTAACTAAATTCTTAATATTAACTATAAGAATATTATAACTGAGGACTCTATAATAATCTCTACCTATATAGTATACTAAATAGCTTTCTATATCCACTTAGGTTTCTATAGCCTAGAACTTTTTAAGATATTTAAAAGTAACTTTAAGGAGTAGCCTATAGAGACTTAGTAACTAACTAACCTCTAAATTAACTGCTAGTTTAGAGATTATCTTAGAATCTATAGTATAAAGATTAATATAAGTAGTAAATAGATTTATATAGTTTTATACTAGCTTACTTAGTAAGAAGAGTTTATATTATAGACTATTAAAGAGATTAATAAGGTTAATAAGTATTATAGTATTCTTAAGACTAACTTTAAGAAGTATTCTAAGTAGCTTAATAACCTTATAATAGTTAAGTTAGACTTTATATTACTTCTATATAATATTTAACTAAAGGTTAAAAATGCTACGTTAGTAATATTCTTACTATAAGTAATTAAAGAGAGATACCTACTATCTAACTAGCTAGCTTATATATATATAGCTTTAGGCGAGAGATCTCTATTATAATAGTCAGTCTCACTAGCCTCCTATTTAACTATCTTAAAGCTTCTCTAATACTAAGAGAACTATTAAGATTATAGATAAGACTAACTTATATATTATAAATACCCTCTATATATAATTACTACTACCTCTTTTAATAATATATCTACTAAGTATATTATAGACCTCATAAAGTTATATAATAAGAGTATAAAGTATAGTAGAAGCTTCTATAATATTCTTAAGTTAAAAATCTATATATTCTATAATTACTACTTTAAGCTTAATATTCTATAATATATATAGGTGAAGCTTTTTTTAATTATACTTAAAAATAATATTCTTAAGTTTTACTTTAACTACTTAAGTAACTTAAATATTAAGTTTATATATAATAAAATAGTCTAATAGATTAAGAATTACTTTAAGAATAATAAGAACTAATAGCTTTACCTCTCTGACTAGTAAAATACTATTTTTTAAAGTGTTATTACTAAGAACCTTAATAAAAGTAAAAAGAAGGTTTTTAAGATCCTAATCTTAAAGCTTATATATATCTAAAACGCCTTCCTTACTAAGATCTCAATAGATAATATCCTCTATCTCTAGCTTATAAATATATACTATAATATACTAGAATACTAGTTAGCTTTCTTTAGCTTTATAGTAACCTCCCAGAATCTTTATAATTAGTTAAGATCTACTATAAATACTATCTTATTAATCTAAAAGATATAATATATATAAGATAATAGAGATAACTACTAGAAGGTAGCTAGAGACAAATTTTAGACTAATTATATATATAACTTACCTTAAGGTAATTTTTAAGATTATAGCTATACTTCTGTATATATATAACCTTATACTCCAGGTAGCTATTATTTACTTCTAATATCTATATATAGCTATATTAATTAAAAATACTATATATATAGTAAATCTAGTTATTAGTCTATAAGATATATTCTCAAGGAGAGATATATTTTATTTAATAGATATAAGTTAACTACTAACCCTAAGATATATTCTATATTAGTATATTAAGCCTTCCTTATAAGCTATAAAGATATTAATAATCTTAATAATAATAACCTTAAGGTTCTGCTAAAAGATAATACTAATAAAGATATTATTATATAATACTAAATAGATATTAATCTTAAGGAAAGCTACTCTATAGAATCTATTCTAGAGATATTTTCTATATTATTTTATAGTAAGAAGCTTATTACTTTAGATAGAAGTAAAATTACTAAAATTCTCTAAAATTAGATAGTAGTCTATATTTTTACTAAAGAATATTACTACTAACAGTAAACTTATAGATAATATTACTACCTTTATATATATTTTTATTCTTTAAGACTGCTACTTAAGTATTATATTTTAAGATAATCTACTTAACTTAGATACTACTAACTTCTTAACTGCTAGATACTTTCAGTTTACTATATTAAAGTAGTTAATTCTCCCCTTTATTACTTTTATATCTCTATAAGGTAAATTAGTTATAATATATTTTAGAGAAACTACCTCTATTATAATATTGAGAATAATTAATATATCTATACTATTTAGTATTATTATATTTTATATAGTTTCTTATAATATACTCTTTCTCCTCTATCTTATAGATATAGATTACCTTAGTATTATATTGAATAATATTTATAATAAGCTTTATTAGGATAAAAAGATTATATCTATTATTTAAAAATAGAAGTATCTATAGATACTTCTTAATAAAGAGAGAATAATAGCTTCTATATATCTTATAGAGATAGAGATACAGAGATTCTACTATTATTTTAGATATCTAACTATAGTATATCTCTATAATATCCTCAATAAAGTAGAATATCCAGTTAAATAGTATACTCTTAAGGTTTTTAAGAGATATTACTACTATTACTAAATATATAATATAGCTTCCATATACTTCTAATTTACTACTCAGAATAATATTTACTTTAACTTTAAGTTTACTATTAATATTATCTATATTAATAACTATAATATACTTTCTATTATTAATACTGCCATAGTATTTAATACTACTTGATTTTTACCTAATATATTAGTGAAGATAATATAGGAGGCTCTTAAGGTATATTAGATTAAGATATACTAAGGTTCTCCAGATTTTATTACTGCTAATATAGATATAATCTTTTAATCTAAAGACTTTAGATTAGAAATAAAAGCTATAAGATTGATAGTTTATATTATACCTATTAAGGTATATAATAGTATCAGTAAAGTTAAGTATTACTATATACTTCTATACTATATATATAAGATTTACTATATAAAGCTTCCTACTGTTACTTAATAGATATTCCTTCAGGTAGTATATAAGGTAATTCATAATATTACTAATCTAAATAGCCTTATACTTATACTACTTATATTTAGAGTATATCTATACCTTATAGAAGATTTAGCTTTCTCTCTAGACATTATTACCTAAGTCTAAGCTATATATAAGGCTATAGAGGAGGTTTACTATAAGTATACTAAGTATACTATTAATATTACTTTAGTAATATATAATAGCTTCAATATCTCTTATATTATAATCCTTCTACTCTAGACTCTTATATATATATAGCGAGAGAAAAAAAGCTAGTAAAAGCTATACCTTCTTATTACTACCTATAGTGAGATATATATTCTTAAGCTACCTTATAGCCCTCGAGAGTTTGAATTAATAGCTATAAAATAGTATTTCAAAAGTAATAAATAAGAAATTAGTAATAATATAGTTAAAGCTATAGCTTTATAAAAGCTAATACTTATAGCTTTATATACTAACCCTCAGCTAAGCTAAGAATCTCTAAGTAACCTAATAGTAAATAGAAATATATAATTCTATATAGTTACTTTAATTTTATCTGTAGCTATCTCTAAAACTCTAACTATATAGCGAATACCTTATACTATCTCTACTCTAAAAAGTAATAATATCCTTCCCTCTCTAGTAGTTAGTAATATACTGTTAGTAATATATAGACTTTAGGTTCAGCTAGAAACTTTAGGTTTTATAACTTATAGGTATATAGTTAGTTTACTATCTCTAGAGTTTAGCTAAAAACTTTATTCTATAGTATATCTTATAGCTAAGAAATAATTAGATTTAGCATTCTTACTTACCCTCTATATAAAAGATATAATTATAATATCTAGCTTACTATTTAAAAAGTTAATTAAAAAGAAGGTTAAAAATATTCTTTATAATAATATTATAAATATTATATAATATAATTTTATCCTCTATTAAAACTATAAGCTTTTTAAGTTTTATATTATTAATAAGATTAAAAATAAAGATACTAATAAGATATATAAGAAGTTAAAACTTATAATCTAAAGCTTTAGAAACTATAGTAAATTTAAGATTTTAATATAATTACTAATAATCTAATATAGTAGCTAGTGGTTAATTTTAGCTATAGTTTTAACTTTCTTCAAGTATAGAAATATAATAACATAGCTTTATAATATTACTTAAGTTTATATATTAGTAGTGTAATAGCTATAAGACTATTAGAGCCTTATAATATACTAACTATATAGTGTAACCTAGTGGCGAAACCCAGCTACTAGTGATAACTAACTACTAGTTATTACTACCCGCTAAGTAATTAGTAACTAATTACCTAGAGTATCTGGATCTAGCTTATATATAGCCTATAGGTTATATACTATAAATCTAAATATCTTTAACCCTATTAGTATACTATATATAATAATATATATAATATACCTTCCCCTAGTGAAACTAATACTAATTAGTAGTTTATCTTACTATTACTACTTACTATAGATTAGTAAAGCTAATTTAGGTAGAAATAGTAATAGAAAATTATTAAGTCTAACTTAAAGTAAGGCTACTAATCTCTTAATTTATTTAGATATTTTTAATAATAACCTCTCGCCTGACTTAAAATAAAGTAATATCTCTTTAATAATTATATTAATATATCTTAATTCTAGTAACTAGATACTTACCTATACTTAAGATTAACTTACAGAAGAAATATTAAAAATATCTTATATAAATATATTTATTAAATACTTTTATTATAAGATTTACTAAACTTCTATAATAAAGGGATTTATAATATTCTAAATCTCTCTAACTCTCTTTATATCTCTCTTCTTCTTCCTTATATTTTTCCATTTTCTTCCCTCTCTTTCCTTACTTAACTAATAGATATTCTCTCTGTCTAAAATTAAAATTTTACTTATATAATACTAATAAATAGAATTAATAAAGAGTAAAAATAGAATCTCCTATCTCTCTCTATCTCCTCTATTTTAATCTATACTTCTATATAATTCTCCTATAGTTAGGAAATAACTAGTAAGATATCTATATTAGTAGAACTTCTCAGAAGGTTTTTTAAAAACTTCAGTATAATAAGTAATCTAATCCCTTTAGAAGTAAGAATACTAATAAAATTAAACTTCCTTCTCAATAGTAAGATCTTCAGTAAATAAAAAACTTTTAATTCTATCATAGAATATAATTCTAACTAAATTAATAACTAAATAGTATAGATTATAATAATATATATATATAATTATCTTTTTAGTAGAAACTTTCTAAACTTCTTTAAGAATAACTTTAAAAATTAGCTAGAAGATATATAAGCTATTATAGATAAATAAGTATCTTAATATTTACAGGATACTCTCTTAATCTATAGTATTAAGGTTAATATAAAAAGTAAATAAATCTACTAAATCCTTATAAACTTAGTAAAGTAAGATAAGTTTATTCTATAAACTAAGGAAGAAATCTAAGAAATAGCTATAAAGTTACAGAACTTCAAATTACTTATTAATAACCAGCTAGACTTTCTTAATAATATTATTTTTACTTAGTAGATATATCTTATAATTTAGAAGGAATAATAAAAAGTAACCTATTAAGACTTTATAAAATTTAATATTTATCTAGCTACTTTAAGGAATTAATCCTAAGGAGTATCTTAGTAAATAGAGAGATCTATAGTTAACATATTATTATTAATAATAGATATAACTCCTCAGTAATAAGGATAACTTAAATAATAAGACTTTTAAGATAAATAAGAATAATAACCTCTCTATAACTAGAACTAATAGTATAAACTTCCTACTTTTTCCCCTATAGTATCTCCCCTATATATTAATTTTATAAATAATTACTAAAAAACCAGACCTCTCCCTATTAATATACTAATAGCTAAAAGTATAACTAATCTCATAAAAATATATAACTCTAAGAAAAAATATAGAGAAACTCTCTATAATATCTTTAAATTAAAAATCTATATCTTTAGAGATTATTATCTAAAGTTAGATATACTTAACTATATATAACCTAGAGTCTTTTTTATTATACTGAAAGACTAAGCCTTCAAATACTACTTTAACTACCTTAGTAATATCCTTAATCTCCTAATATTTTATAATATAGCCTACTATATTAAGAACTATTTTGAAAATAATAAAAGTTAATAGATTTACCTTACTAATTAATATAATATAATATTTAGAAATATTATTGCTAATAATTTAGATAAGATAAGAAAGAAGGTATTTAAGATTCTTTTTACTAAACTAATATATATTTAATAAACCTTCCCTCTTAAATAGTATATTAATTTCAGCCTCTAAAACTACTTCTTAAGTATATACTAAGAAGTATTAGAATACTAATTAGCTTTCTTTAGTCTTACAGTAATATACTAAGAAGTCTATAACTAACTATAATCTACAGTTAGTATTACTATAAACCTCCCTCCTATAATATCTTAATATATACTTAAAGATACTAATAATTCTGAGGGATTTTTATTAATTAATATAGATTAATACTAAACTAACTAGATATATAACTTATTTTAGAGCTCTTACTAAAGATATAGACTTAGCTATTAAGGACGCTCCTAAATATTATTTAGAGGAGGATATTACTTAACCTCTACTACTCTATATAGCTAGTTTAATAAAAAAGACTATATTTATAGTAAACTTAGTTACTAGTTCATAAAATACTGTCTTGGAAAGAGAAGAAACTTCTATAACTAATATAAGTCTAACTTCTATATAGTAGATATATTAATATTTACTTATTACTACTTCCTTACTTAATATAAAGAAGTAGAAAGTTTAAATAATAACTCTAGAGATATTTATAAAATTACTATTAAAGATAATATAGTAGTATATTACCTCTAAAACTACTAGCTTAAAGATTAACCTAAAATATCTAATCCTCTAAGTAACTCTTTAAATAACTTTATAACTTCTTACTTTAAAGAATAGCCTACACCCCTAGATAGTTAAAAAATTATAAACATTCTCTAGAACTAAGTAGTAACCTATATCCTAATAAAAGAAAATAATATAACTAAAGAAATTACTATTCTAGTATCTATATTTATCCTTGAAAGATATTATTTAGATACAGTTTTCTAAGGAATTTTACCTAACTTAAATACTACTAGCTACTTTATAGCTAGTTACTTCCAGTTTAACACTCTAAAATAAACTATCTTTCTCTCTATTCTCTTAAAAACTTCTAGAGGAAAATTAATCTCTATTGATTTTAGAAGAGATAAAACTATAAAGATAATAAATATAGTTAATATATCTATACTACTTAATATAATAATATTTTATATAGTTCCTTATAAAATCCTATTTCTATTATACTTTACTAATATAGATCGCCTAAATATCACTTTTAATAATATCTATAACTTGTTATATTAAAATAAGAAGGTTATCTTAATTATATATAAATAGAAATATCTATAAATATTATTAGATAAGGAAGAGATATTTACTTCCTTATACCTAATAGAGATTAAGATCTAGAGACTCTATTATTACTTTAGATATCTATCTATTATATATCTTTAAGATATTCTCTATAAAACTGGATATCTAGTTAATTAAGAAACTTTTATAACTCTCAAAAAATACTATTACTAATATTAGATATATAATATTATCTCCTCTTAATTTAGATTTACCCTCTATAATAATATTAACTTTAATTTTAAAGTTATTATTAATATTCTTTACCTTAAAGATAATTACTCTATTTTCTATATTATCAATATAGTTATAGTTTTTAATATTACTTAATTCCTATCTAATATTTTAGCGAGATTAATATAGGAAGCTCTTAAAATATACTAGATTGATATTTACCTAAATCTACCTAATTTTATCTCTACTTATACTAGAATAAACTTCTAATCTAAAAACTTCTATTTAGAAATTAAAATAATAAGTTTAACTATTAGGATTATACTTATTAAAGTTTATAATAATATTAGTAAGGTAGAATATTACTATATCCTTCTCTATTATATATATAAGATCTACTATTAAGAATACTTATTATTATTATAAGAATATTATCTCTAAGCTACTAATAAGTTAATAAATAATACTATTAGTCTAAATAGTCTTATATTTATACTCTTTATTTTTAGAGCTTACCTCTAGTTTACTAAAGACTTTACTTTATCTCTAGAGATAGTCTTATAAGTATAAGCAGTCTAAAAAGTAACTGAAGCTATCTACTATAAGTATATAAAAAGATTATTAATATTACTATAGTTACTTATAATAATCCTAATATATCATAAATTATAAACTTCCTATTATTATCTCTTATATATATAAAGAAAGAAAAGAAAGGTTAGTAAAGCTTCTTCTACCTACTTACTATTTATAGTAAGATATATATTATTAATCTTCCTTATAATCTTTAAAGGTTCCACTTAACTACTATAAAAATATTTTATTAAAAGTAATAATAATTCTCCTTAATTATATATCCTAATAGAAATATAGAAATATTTCCACTATAAGTATAATAATAATAATAATACTGATAAAACTAAAGATCTCTCTTAAGAAGTTTTATTTACTCTAATCTTATCCCCTATTATCCTCAAACCTCTAAATACTTTAGAGATATTAGAAAATAATAGTATCCTCCCTCTTTATATTAAAAATAATATACTACTACCCTCTAATAAAAATAAGTATACTAGATATTAGAGAACTATAAAATTATTCCTTAAACTCTTGAGAACTATATTTAACTAGGAATATATCTCTTAATAAAAAAGTAACTAAGAAAACTAATTTATAACTTTCCTCACAGTTGAGAAAGAAGCTAACTTAACCCTCTCTTAATCTCTCTACTAAAAAGAAATTATTATTACTTCTAGCTTTCCCTTTAAAAAGTTAATAAAAAAAATAAGAAATATTATTAATAATAATATAATTAAGATTATCCAGTATAATCCTATTCTCTATAAAGACTATACTATTTTTAAATCTCAAATTATTACTAAAATTAAGAATAAGGATAGTAACTAAGTATATAAGAAGTTAAAGCTTATAATCTAAAATTTTAGAGATAATAGGAAGCTTATAATTCTTACTTAGTCTCTTATAATTCAGAGGAGCAGCTAAAGATTAATTATAGTTATTATTTCTATATTAATAAAAAATAAAAGCTTTTTCTTTTAACTAAAAAATATTATTTAGACTTATATTTAGACTAAAACTAAACTTATAAAATATATTATAGCTAAATTACCTACTTACTTCAAAAACTAATATCCTCTAGAATCTATAATAATAATTATTAAACTACTTTATAGCTTAACTGAAGCTAATACTTACTAATAAGTGATATACTTAAAATACTATAAAAAATAATTATATATAGAAATATCTACCTATAACCCTTACCTCTTTATATTTTAACCTAATAATAAAATATTCAGTATAATTAGTATATAAACTAATAATACTCTTAGTCTTTCTAATATCATTTTTACTTAATAAGAGGATAAAAAACTAATAAAAACCTTAATTATAGTAAAATCTAAAATCTTCTTTATAAAGTTAATATTACTAATTTTTCATAGTAATATACTTTCCCTCTAAAATGAAAATCTCTTTCTTGAGTAAAAAAACTAAGATTATAAGCTTACTATTATTAATATTCTCATAAACTCTAAAATACTCAAAAAAAAACTATATTAAATAATATATATATAAAGTATATATTATTTTAATTTATTAGTCTGAAGTATTCTTTAACCTCTTATAAATAGTATAATAAAAATAACCCTCTAGTAATAATATTATTACTTTTAATAAGTATATTAAATAGTAAATAGAATATTTAAATTAAGAGTTAACTTTTATCCCTCTTAATTTCTCTAAAATATACCTCTATATTTTTATAGATAGCTTCTTTACTAATAATATTAACCTATTATCTTAACTGAAATTTATAATAATCCTAAGCTAAGAGATAGCTACTAATAAAAGTAAATTTATAATCTAAAATAATTTAGTTTATTACTTTTTAACTAAAAGTAAAAAAGTAACTAGAAGTATATTTACTTTAGAGATCTATATTATAATTACTAATATAAACTTTATATATATTATTACTATATCTTTATAAAGAACTATAGCTTATTTTAATCTTCCTCCTATCTCTATAATTATTTATACTAACTTATACTTATTATATAAATACCTTATAAAACTTAGTATTATAAAAAAGAAGAAACTTATAATTAGTATTATAACCTTAAGGTAATTATATAAATATTAAGAACTCTATAAAATATAGTAAATTAATAGTAAAGATAATCTTACTAATATCTTTACTAAAAAGTCTCTAAACTATACTCTAGAGAGATTTATTAATATAAATAATATAATAGTTTATATAGAGGGATAGATTACTTATTTAGAATAAAAAGAGGGAATTCAGAAAGTTATTTAGTTAAAAGATATAAGTTATTTAATTAATTCTATCTTATATATAGAAATATAATATACTATAGTTAAAAGGTAAAAAGGAAGTTTACTAATATTAGTAATATAATAGCTATAAAACTATTAAAGCCCTATAATATACTAACTATATAGTATAACCTAGTAGCAGAACCTAGCCACTAGTGATAACTAGCTACTAGTTATCACTACCTACTAGGTAATTAGTAACTAATTACCTAGAGTATTTAGATTTAGCTTATATATAACCTATAGGCTATACACCACAAATCTGAACACTTTTAACCCTATTAGCATACTATATATAATAATATATATAATATATTTTTCCTTAGTGAAACTAATATTATACTTAAGCTAAAATAAAGTTTATAAGATATATTATAGTTAAGCTACCTTTATATCTTAAAAAGTAGTATCTTCTAGACTTTATAATAATTATTATTTAGTTATTTTGTAATCTTACTGAAGCTAGAACCTACTAATAGGTAACTTACTCTATATATTATAAGGAGAAATTATAAATAGAGACTTTAATATATAACTTATACTTTCTTATCTTATAAGCTTAAAATAATATCTTCAGCTTTATAAATATATAAACTAATAATATCTTTAGCCTCTCTAATATAATATTCTCTCACTATAAAGATAAGGAACTTAAAAAAACTTTATTTAAAATAAAGTCTAAAATTATATTTTTAGAAACTATATTCCTTATATTTAATAGAGGTATCTTATTACTTTATAGTAATTACCTCTATCTATACTAAAGGTATTAAGGATAAAAACTAGCTTTTATTAATATATATACTATACCTAAGGTACTTAAGAAGATATATATTAAATAATATATTTCTAATATATACTTTACCTCTATATACTAACTAGAGGCTCTATTTAACTTTTTATATATAGTATAAAAGTAATAACTTTTAAGTAATAATACTACTATATTTAATAAGTAGCTTAAGTAGTAAATAGAGTATCTTAACTAAGGTTTTAACTTTATATTACTTAACTTCTCTAAAGTATATCTTTATATTTTTATTAATAGCTTATTTACTAATAATATTAACTTCTTATTTTAACTAGAATTTATAATAATCTTTTACTAAGAGATTATAATTAGTAATAGCTAGTTTAATCTCTATAGTAATCTTATATACTATTTATCTACTAAAAGTAAGAAAGTTACTAAAAATATATTTCCTTTAGAGATTTATATTATAGTAGCTAGTATAAACTTTATCTATATTATTACTATTTTATTTAAGAAGATCCTTAAGTATTAAAAACTCTCTCAGATTCTAACTATTATATATACTAACTTATACTTACTTTATAAGTATCTTATAAAGCTTAATATTACTAAAGAGAAGTATCTAATAATTAATATTATAATATTAAGGTAATTATATAAATACTATAAGCTCTATAAGATATAGTAGATTAATAGAGATAATAATATTACTAATATTTTTATAAAGAATATTCTAAACTATATTCTCGAGAGATTTATTAATTTAAACTATATAACTATTTAAATAGAGAGATAAGTAATTTAAGTAGAGTAGATAAATAGATATTTAGATATTATTTAGGTAAAAGAATATAAATTATAAAAGATACTATTTTTTATATAAATAGAAAGATACTAAAATATATAATAAAAAGAAAAGTTACTAGTATTAGTTATACTATACTATAAGGTATATAGTAATTATATATACTGCTATATATATAGTAGTATACTCTCTATAGCCTACTGGCTATAGGTATTTAGTATCTAGTATTAGTTGTAGCTGAATAGTATGGTAATTAGTAAGTAATTACTATACTATAGATCTAGAGCCTTACGTAATACTACACGCTACGTAATATAGTAATAATAATAATAACTAAAAACCAGAATACCAGTTTGTATCTATACGATAAGATTATATATAATATATAAGTATCCTGACAATCAAACTAATAATTAATTATAAAGTATATATATACTCTATATATACCCTACATATACTCTATATATACTCTATATATACTTTATATATACTCTATATATACTTAGCTAATAGCTAGTACAGCTGGCGCCAGCTGTTCACAGGGCTAGATATTTATACTGTATCGGCCCCACCTCGGCCCCACTTAGGGCCCATGCGGGACCCCCCTCTTCACTTTCGGGACCCCCCTGTCAACTACAAACCCCCCAAAGCGTTCTGATGCTCATAAAAATACGCGCGGGGGTGAACATATCAGAGCTCATAAATCTAGCACGTGATCGTAGAGGAAAGGCCGTCACGTGCTGAATCGATATCAGCCGGTGATTGGCTAAGGCAGACGAAGCCCGCCCAATGGCAAACAGCTGGCTTCGAAGGCTCCCACATGACATGCGGCTGGCGTGGTTCTCCGTTGGCGCCAAAATTTGTCCAGCACCCTACGCGACGACCTCAGACCTGGCTCTACAACCGCTCCACATCAAGCATCATCGAAGCGTTTGTCGCGCCTGAGAGGCGATATCTCTTCGGCAGGCCGTCTCAAAACTTTCCTAAACTCACCATTCGCGCCTTTGCGCTCAGCGCATCGTCGTGCTTTGATCAGAATCCTACGCCTGATATTCTCTTCCCCTTGAAATTCATCAAACCAAACCGCCATGGACGACCAGACGAGTTACGACTTGTCGAGTGCCCCTTCTCCGGACAGCAACCAGATACTTTTGCAAACCCCCCTTCAACCAGCTGCTTCTGGCTCAGGAGATGGCGCCGAAGGTATGTGTTGTCGCGCGATTGTATTCTCTGTTATGTCTTCGGCGTGGCAAACTAAGAAATACGTTTAGACATTCAAATGACCGAAGGTTCCACCATCGAGCCGGGTGTTAACCAGGACAGCGTGACACTCGCGCGCATAGCTACTTCCGACAGTCTTCTCGACCCCCATGACGTTAATAGTGCAGATGAAGCTTTGCAGGATGCGGAGGTGGCAGGTTCGCGCGACAATGCCAACAATGATGGTCAAGTGCTTAAGGAGGGTGACGATTCCGCAGTCGGGCACGAGGCGGAAAGCCAAGATTCAAAGACCAAGGAGAACCTCGAGTCTGCAGCCAGGGAGCACCTCATCTCTCAGACCCACGCGATTGTTCTCCCCAGTTACAGTACTTGGTTTGACATGAACACCATCAATGACATTGAACGTAAGGCGATGTCTGAGTTTTTCAATAGTCGCAACCGCAGCAAAACTCCTGCCGTCTACAAAGACTATCGTGATTTTATGATCAATACCTACCGACTCAACCCGGTTGAATACCTAACCGTCACTGCATGCCGGCGCAACTTGGCTGGGGACGTTTGTGCCATCATGCGCGTCCATTCCTTCCTTGAGCAGTGGGGTCTGATCAACTACCAGGTACAGATATAATCCTTACCACTGACGATGCTATGTGCTAATAGCTGCGTAGGTTGACGCAGAACAGAGACCGTCCCACGTCGGCCCACCGTTCACGGGTCACTTCAAGATCATCTGCGATACTCCTCGCGGTCTGCAGCCATGGCAACCATCCGGCGACGCGGTTGTCTCGGCTGGCAAACAAAGTGTCGACACGGACAAGAAAGCCACGGCAACAGTTGCCGCCAAAAGTGACAACAACTTGGAGGTGACTCGCAACATTTACGAGGCAAGCGCGAAAGGAACGAAACTCAACAAGACTGAACCTAAGACGAACGGCGACACGCCAATCACGAATGGGATCTCCAACAACGAAGAAGCGACGAAGACACCGATTGTCAAAGTCAACTGCCACACTTGCGGCATCGACTGCACGAGGCTATACTACCACAGCTCGCAAGCCGATTCCAACTCCAAGACCAAATACGACGTCTGTCCCAGCTGTTATCTGGAGGGACACCTTCCGGGTAACCAGACTAGCGCCCAATTCACCAGAATGGAGAACCCGACCTACACAACTGTACTCGATCGCGATGCGCCCTGGAGTGATGCCGAGATACTACGCCTGCTCGAGGGCATTGAGAGATTGGACGACGACTGGAATGAAATAGCTGATCACGTGGGCACTCGTACCCGTGAAGAGTGTGTCTTGCAGTTCCTGTCTTTGGATATCGAGGGCAAATATGTGGACTCCGATCTTTCAATTAATGCGCCTACTGGTCTAGCATTGCTGGGAACCCAGGGCGGGCATCTCCCTTTCAGCCAGGCTGACAATCCCGTCATGTCTGTGGTCGGATTCTTGGCCGGCCTCGCGGACCCCGCCAGCACAGCGGCGGCAGCAAATAAATCGGCTGAGGAGTTAACGCGAAAGCTTCGCAGGCGACTTGAAGCAGGCGACGGAGTAGAGCAGATCAACACCAATGGAAAGGCCAAGGATGGAGACGGCGATTCCATGGAGATCGACATTCGCCACGACGTAACGACCACGACGACTACCACGGCATCCACATTGGCGACCATTCCCATCGCCGCAATGGGGGCCCGAGCAGCGGGCTTGGTGTCTCACGAAGAGCGCGAGATGACGCGACTGGTTTCTGCGGCAGCTAACCTTACGCTCCAAAAGCTAGAGTTGAAGTTGAAGTACTTCAATGAGATGGAGGCGATCTTGCAAGCGGAGCGACGGGAGTTGGAGCGGGGCCGACAGCAGCTATTCTTGGACCGTCTCGCATTCAAGCGCCGCATCCGCGACGTACAGGACTCGCTGAAGTTGGCCGTGGACTTGGGCGGTGACCAAGGCCTCAAATTGGCTCAGGATGCATCGTTGGATGGAGCAAACCTCACATTCCAAGTAACACCAGGAACTAACGATGTGCAACC
Source organism: Colletotrichum lindemuthianum (assembly GCA_001693025.2). Classification (NCBI taxonomy): domain Eukaryota; kingdom Fungi; phylum Ascomycota; class Sordariomycetes; order Glomerellales; family Glomerellaceae; genus Colletotrichum; species Colletotrichum lindemuthianum. The sequence continues at coordinate 162,230 of MASP02000016.1, read as the reverse complement.
ACTGAGCAGTGAAGGGCAGATCAAAAGTGCCGAGGCATGAGTATGACTCGAAGATGATGGAAGTTCAAGTCCAAAGTGGCGTGAGACAAGCTGGTGATGCGCTACTCGCAAAATTTGCTACTTTCCCTTTGTGTTTGTTATTCTGCTTTTTTCTTCGTCTTTTTCCATCTGGTCTTCGAGATGGTTTTGGGTTGACGAGGAAACCGGACGCGACCTCTGCATGAGTTTTAAACGAACTCCTCAAGGGGCACCAAAGCAAAGTTTGTTTTATAGTGTATAATTTGATTCCTTGGCGACGTGATTGCTGCCTTGACTCTACTGTGTACTATCCTGTATGCTGTATAAGATTTGAAAGTCTACATAGTTAACTTCACTATACTGTAGGTAACAATAGAGACTATATCTTACTCAACTATGAGATTAGTTAACGTAAGCTAACTATTACTACTAACCTAATTTAACTATTATTATAGGATATTATAAGTGAGTCTATAAATAGATTTATCTAGATTATATATAGGTTTATATAGAATAATTATAATCTTAAATAATATCTTATATCTAATTATAATATCTATTCCAATCTTACTACTCTAACTTTTATTTTAAGTTTATTAAATTACTATAAATTTACTTTTAATTAGTTTTATTTTTAAAAAATAAAGTTAGTATTCTATACTAATAGTTTAGTTTAATTAGTAGTGATTATTAGTAATATAACAGCTATAAAGTTATGAGTGGTTTATAGTATACTACTTATATAATATAACAGTGGTAGAAACTACTGCTATAAGTGATAACTAGCTACTAGTTAGTACTAACTACTAGATAATTAGTAACTAATTACTTGAAGTATATAGATCTAACTAGTATATAACTTATAAATTATTCAGTTACTTTTACTTTATATTTATATTAGTATCTAAGTTTATTTACCTTCTATATAGTTCTAACTATATTATATATCTACTAATAACAGTTATACTGATACTAGATTATAATTAGTTTAAATGATAGTAAAAGTATCTATTATTATAGATAATAATTCCTCCAGTTATAATATTTAACTTTATAGTACAGAAAGATCTTATTATCATAATTTATATTAGTAAAAACTTTAGTAAAACTAAGGTTTTATATATATAACTAAAAGCTACTACTAAAATTATAAAATTGAGAGTTTTTATAAACCACTTAAAGATAGAGTAGAAAAAAAACCTATGAAAACTAAATATTGTATAATTTATTATTTTTCTGTATTACTAGAATAATTATAAATAATATTTAGATATTCAGCTAAATTTATATCTAGCTATTTAAAATTAACCTTCTCACTCAGATGAAACTCTAGTCAGCTCTATATAACATTATATATATAAACTTTTCCAAATACTTATAAAAACTTCTTTTTTACTTCTTATTTCTAAACAAATAGTATTTTATATTACTTTCTAGTTAAATAGATTTAGATCTAACTTTTTATATATTATAAACTTAGTATTAGTTACACTATACTATAGGGTATATAGTAACTATATATACTACTACGTATATAGCAGTAGACCCTCTATAGCTTACTAGCTATAGGTACTTAGTATCCAGTATTAGCTATAGTTAAATAATATAGTAATTAGTAAGTAATTACTATATTATAGATCTAGAGCTTTATATAACGTTATACGCTATATAATATAGTAATAATAATAACTAAATACTAGAATATTAGTTTATATTTATATAACGAAATTATATATAGTATATAATAATCCTAAGGATTAAACTAATATTAATTAGTAGTTAACCTAACTGTTATAATACTATACTACAGATTAGTAAAGCCTATTATACTAAAAGAAGTAATTTTAAAACCCTACACCTAAAATCTATATAAAGTGAAAGATTGTAAAGTTTATTATTTAGACGCCTCAGATTCTCTCTACCTTAGGATCTTACTAAGAATCTCTAAACTATATACTAACCTCCTTAAGAAGATTACTATAAAAACATTTTTAGGTAGTAATTATAATTACCTTAATAAGCCTTCCCTTTATAGCAGTTAAGTTAAAATACTCTATATAACTAATAAGAAATTAATTATTATTATATTCTTATTATTACTATCTAGAATATATATAGTAAATATAATAAACGTTTTAAGCTTTTGCCAGACTTTTAATATTCAAGATCTATAGTATCTTTAGTCTTAATATCTTGCGAGATCTATATAGCCTCTTAAAAACTCTTCTCCTACCTCTCTCTATATAAATTCAGTAAAATTAATAATCCCTCCTTACTTTATACTCCTCTCACCTTTATAAAAATATCTAAATTAACCTCTATAAGTAAGATACCTACTATAAGTATTCCTACCTCTAGAATAAATTTACTAATAAGTATCCTAATCTCTATAAAACGTTATTAATATATTAATCTATCTCTTTTTAGCTAAATTCTTAATTTTAACTATAATAATACTATAGAGGAGAATTCTATTATAATCTCTATTTTCCTAGCCTACTAAATAACCTTATATATTTATATAAAATTTATAGCTTACAATATCTATAGATATTTAAAAGTAACTTTAAAGAATAACCTCTTATAATATAGTAACTTACTAATATTAATATAGTCTACTACTTTAGGAACTACCTTATAGCTTATAATATGATAATTAATCTAAATAGTAACTAAATCTATACTATTATAAGCTAACTTACCTAATAAAGTAAGTTTACCTTATAGATTCTTAAGGAGATTAATAATATCTCGATATAATATATTATTCTTAAGATTAACCTTAAGAGATATCCTAAGTAGCTTAATAACCTTATAATAATTAAGTTAGACTTTATATTACCTCTCTATAATATTCTACTTAAAATTAAAAATACTATATTAATAATATTCTTACTATAAGTAGTTAAAGAGAAATACTTACGACTAAACTAACTAGTCTATATATATATAGTTTCAGGCGAGAGATCTTTATTATAGCTATTAATCTTATTAATCTTCTATTTAACTATCTTAGAACCTTTCTAACGCTAAGAGAACTACTGAGACTATAGTTAATATTAAGGATATTCCCTATATACTACTATTACTATCCCTTTTAATAATATACCTACTAAATATACTATAAACCTCACAAATTTATATAATAAGAATATAAAGTATAGTAGAAACTTTTATAATATTCTTAAGTTAAAAATCTATATTCTCGATAATTACTACTTTAAGTTTAGTATTCTAGAATATATATAAGTAAAACCTTTTTTTAATTATATTTAAGAATAATATTCTTAAGTTTTATTTTAACTACTTAAGTAACTTATATATTAATATTATATTTAACTAAATAGTTTAGTAGGTTAAGAATTACTTTCAGAATAATAAGAATTAATAACTTCATCTCTCTAATTAATAAAATACTATTTTTAAAATTATTATAACTAAGAATTATAATAAAAGTAAAAAGAAAGCTTTTAAGCTTCTTATCTTAAAGTTTATATACATCTAAAATATATTCCCAGCTAAAATCTAAATTGATAATATCTTCTACCTCTAGCTTATAAGTATATACTATAATATACTGAAATACTAATGAGTTTTTTTTAACTTTATAGTAACCTCCTAGAGTCTCTATAATTAGTTCTAATTAGCTATAAGTAATATCTTATTAATTTAAAAATATAATATATATAAAATAATAAAAATAACTACTAAAAGGTAGCTAGAAACTAATTATAAACTAACTATATATATAACTTACCTTAAGGTAACTTTTAAGATTATAGTTATATTTCTATATATATACATAACTTTACACTTTAAGTAGCTATAACTTACCTCTAATATCTATATATAGCTATACTAATTAAAAATACTATATATATAGTAAACTTAGTTATTAGTCTATAAGGTATACTCTTAAGGAGAAATATATTTTATATAATAAGTATAAGTTTACTACTAACCTTAAAGTATACTTTATAGTAATATACTAAGGTTTCCTTATAAGCTATAAAAATATTAATAGCCTTAATAATAGTAACCTGAAGGCTCTACTAAAAGTTAATACTAATAAAAATATTATTATATAATATTAAATAAATATTAACCTTATGCAGGATTATTCTACTAAATCTACCTTAAAGGTATTTTTTATATTATTTTATAGTAAGAAATGTATTATTTTAAATCGAAGTAAAATTACTAGAATCCTCTAAGATTAGATAGTAGTTTATATTCTTACTAAAAATATCACTCCTAGTAGTAAACGTATAGATAATATTACTATTTCTATATATATTTTTATACTTAAGGATTACTACTTAAATACTATATTTTAAGGTATTCTATCTAACTTAAATTTTATTAGTTTCTTAACTACTAAATACTTCTAATTTACTCTATTAAAATAGTTAGTTATTCTCTCTCTTACTTTTATATCTCTATAAGGTAAATTAGTTATAATATACTTTAGAGAAACTTTTTCTATTATGATATTTAGAATAGTTAATATATATATATTACTTAATATTATTATATTTTATATAATTCCTTATAATATACTCTTCCTCCTCTATCTTACGGATATAGATTACCTTAATATTATATTTAATAATATCTATAATAAGCTTCACTAGGGTAAAAAGATTATACTTATTATTTAAAAATAGGAATATCTATAGATACTTCTTAATAAGGAGAGAGTAATTACCTCTATATATTTTATAGAGATAGAGATATAGAGACTTTACTACTATTTTACATATTTAGCTGTAATATATCTTTATAATATCCTTAATAAGGTAGAATATCTAGTTAAATAGTATACTCTTAAAGCTCTCGAGAGATACTACTATTACTACTAAATATATAGTATTTCCCCCTTCTATTTTTAATTTACTATTTAAAATAATATTAACTTGAAGTTTAAAATTATTATTAATATTATTTATATCAATAACTATAATATAATTTACGTTATTAATATTACTATAGTACTTAATATTACTTACTTTTTACTTAATATCTCAGCGAAAGTAATATAAGAGGTCTTTAAGGTATATTAAATTTATATATACTAAAGTCTTCCTAATTTTATTACTATTAATATAAATATAATCTTTTAATCTGAAAACTTCAGATTAGAGGTGAACACTATAGAATTAATAGTTTATATTATACTAATTAAGATATATAATAGTGTCAGTAAATTAGGGTATCACTATATATTTCTCTACTATATATATAAAATCTACTATATAGAGCTTCCTACTGCTACTTAAGAGGTATCTCTTTAGGTAGTATATAAGGTAATTAGTAATATTATTAGTCTGAATAGCTTTATATTTATATTACTTATATTTACAGTATATCTATACTTTACGGAAGATTTAACGTTCTCTCTGAATATTATTATCTAAGTTTAAACTATATATAAGGTTATAGAGGAAGTTTAATATAAGTATATTAAGTATACTATTAATATTATTTCAGCTATATATAATAGTCTTAATATTTCTTATATTATAATCTATCTACTTCAGACTTTTATATATATATAGTAAGAGAAAAAGGGTAAGTAAGGATTATACTCTTTTATTACTACCCATAGTGAGATTTATATTTTTAAGTTACTTTATAGCTTTCGAGGGGTTTTAATTAATAGTTATATTAGTTTGATTATTAGGGTAATTGTATACTATATATAATCTCGTTATATAGGTATAAACTAGTTTTCTAGTATTTAGTTATTATTATTACTATATTATATAGTATATAGCGTTACGTAAAACTCTAGATCTATAGTATAGTAATTACTTACTAATTGCTATACTATTTAGCTATAGCTAGCACTAAGTACTGAGTATCTGTAGTTAGTAGGCTATAGAGGGTATATTACTATATATATAGTAGTGTGTATAGTTACTATATACTCTATAGTATAGTATAATTAATACTGGTAATCTTTCTTTTTGTTATATATTTTAATGCCGATCTATTTATATGTTATATAAAAATAATGCTTCTTATAATCTATATTCTTTTATCTGAAAGATATTTAAATGTCTACTTATCTACTCTATTTAAGTTACTTATTTCTCTTTTTAAATAGTTATATAGTTTAAATGAATAAATCTCTTAAGGGTATAGTTTAGAGTGTTTTTTATAACGATATTAGTGATATTATCATCTCTGTTAATTTACTATATCTTATAGAGTTTATAGTGTTTATAAAATTATTTTAATACTTTAATATTAATTATTAGATATTTCCTTTTAGTAGTATTAAGTTTTATAAGGTACTTATAAAGTAAATATAAGTTAGTATATATAATAGTTAGGATCTGAGGAAGTTTTTAGTGCTTAAGGATCTTCTTAAGTAATATAGCTATAATATAGGTAAAGTTTATATTAGTTACTATAGTATAGACTTTTGAGGTAAGTATATTTCTAGTAATTATCTTATTTTCAGTAGATAAGTAATATATAAGGTTACTATAGAGGTTAAATTAGTTATTACTAATTATAGGTTTTTTACTTAAGATTATTATAAATTTTAATTAAGATAAGAAGTTAGTATTATTAGCAAAAACGCTATTAATAAAAGTAAAAGTGTAAAAAGATATTTTAGAGAAGTTAAGTAGTATAAAGTTAAGATTTTAGTTAAGATACTTTATTTGCTATTTAAGCTGTTTATTAAGTATAGTAATATTATTACTTAAGGGTTATTATTTTTACATTATATATAAGAGGTTAAATGGAATTTCTAGTTAGTATATAGAGGTAAGGTATATACTATATATATCTTATTTAATATATATTTTGTTAAGTATTTTAAATATAGTATATATTTTAATAAGAATTAGTTTTTATCTTTAGTATTTTTAGTGTAAGTAGAGGTAATTACTATAGAGTAATAAGATATTTTCGTTAAATATAAAAAGTATAGTTTCTGAAAGTATAATTTTAAGTTTTACTTTAAATAAGGTTTTTTTAACTTTCTTATTTTTTTAGTAGGAGAATACTATATAAGAGAGGCTAAGAATACTATTAATTTATATATTAATAAGGCTGAAGATATTATTTTAAGTATATAAGATAAGGAGTTATAGATTATATAGTAAAGTTTCTATTTATAACTACTTCTTATAGTATATAGAGTAAGTTACCTACTAGTAGGTTCCAGTTTTAGTGAGACTATAGAGTAGCTTAATAATAATTATTATAAAGTTTAGAGGATATTACTTCTTAATATGTAAGGATAGTTTAGCTGTAATATATTTTATAAACTTTATTTTTACTTAGGTATAAGTTTAAGTAATATTATAAAGCTATATTATTATATTTCTATATTTAAGGAAAGTTAGAATTATAGTTAAAACTAACTATTAGCTACTATACTAAGTCATTAGTAACTACGTTAAAATCTTAAAGTTACTATAGTTTCTGAAATTTTAGACTATAAGGTTTAATTTCTTATATATTCTGTTAGTATTTCTATTCTTAATCTTATTAATAATGTGAGACTTAAAGTGTTTATAGTTTTTATAGAGAATAGGGTTATTTTCAATGATGTTTATAATATTATTATTAATAATATTTCTAAGTTTCTCTTTAATTAACTTTTTAAATAGAAAGTTATATATTATAATTATATTTTTTATGTGGAAGGGAAGTAAGAAACCTAATTTCAACTATTTTGAACTATAAAGTATACTATAAAATAAGGTTTTTAGCTAATTTCTTAAGGCAGTAAATTACCTATATATCTGTGAGTTATAAGATTTAGAGGTATTAGTTCAGTTTAAGATATTTCAGGTTAAAATAGTAGATTATTAACTATTTAAGGAGGGAGGATATTATTATCTCTTAAGATAGAGATAGTATAAGATATTAGCCATATATTTAGAGTTTTAGGAGAAGCTGTGGATGAAATTAGAGTAGTTATATAGAATTATAAACTTCTGTTTACTATTAGGTTACTTAGAGATTCTTAGTTTAACTGAGAGTCAGTATATAGAACTATAAATACTAACTTTTATAGAATTATAGTTTCAGCTATATTATTAGTAATCTCCTATTTATGATTTTTGAAATATTATTTTATAGCTGTTGATTAAAACTCTTAAAAGCTATAAGGTAGCTTGAGAATATAAGTCTTACTATAAGTAGTAATAAGAAAGTATAGTTTTTACTAGCTTCTTTTCTTTTAATATATATATATATAAGAGTCTAGAGTGGAAGGATATTATATAAGAGGTATTAAAGTTATTATATATTACTAAAATAGTGTTAATAGTATATTTAGTATATTTATAGTGGATTCTCTCTATAGTTTTATATATAGTTTAAACTTAAGTAATAATATCTAGAGGGGAAGCTGAATCTTCCGTAGAATATAAGTATACTCTAAAAATAAGTAGTATAGATATAAAGTTATTAGGGCTAATAATATTATTAATTACTTTATATACTACCTAAAGGGATATCTCTTCAGTAATAGTGGGAAACTTTAGATAGTAAATTTTATATATATAGTAGAGAAATATATAGTAATACTTTACTTTACTGATATTATTATATATCTTAATAAGTATAATATAAACTATTAATTTTATAGTTTTGACTTCTAATCTGAAGTTTTTAAATTAAAAAGTTATATTTATATTAGTAGTAATAAAACTAGGAGGATTCCAGTATATACTGATCTAATATACTTTAAGAGTGTTCTATATTATTGTTACTAATAGGTTAGCTAGAATTAAGTGGCGTTAAATACTATAGTAATATTAATAATATAAAGTATATTATAGTTATTAATATAGATAATATTAATAATAATCTTAAAGTTAAAGTTAATATTATTCTGAGTAGTGAAATAAAATTATAAGGAAGCTATACTATTTATTTAGTAGTAATAGTAATATCTCTTAAAGGTTTTAAGAGTATACTATTTAACTGGATAATCTAACTTACTAAGAATATTATAGAGGTATATTATAGCTAAATATCTAAATAGTAGTAGAATCTTTATATTTCTATCTTTATAAAGTATATAGAGGTAGTTATTCTCTTTTTATTAAAAAGTATTTATAGATACCTCTATTTTTAAATACTAAGTATAATCTATCTATTTTAGTGGAGTTTATTATAGAGACTATTAAATATAATACTGAGGCAATCTATATCTATAAGGTAAAGTAGGAAGGATATATTATAAGAAACTATATAAAATATAATAATATTAAGTAGTATAAGTATATTGATTATTTTAAATATTATAATAGAGATAGCTTCTCTTAAGTATATTATAACTAGTTTACTTTATAGAGGCGTAAGGGTAAAGGAAAGTATAACTAATTACTTTAATATAGTAAACTGGAAGTATCTAGTAGTTTAGAGATTAGTAGTATCTAAATTAGGTAGAATGATTTAAAATATAGTATTTAAATAGTAGCTTTTAAGTGTGAAGATATATATAGAAATAGTAATATTATCTATAAGTTTACTATTAAGAGTAATATTTTTAGTAAGAATATAGACTACTATTTAATCTTAGAGGATTCTAGTAATTTTACTTCTATTAAGAGTAATAAGTTTCTTACTATAAAATAATATAAAACATATCTTTCAGGTAGATCTTATAGAGTGGCTTTCCCTAAGGCTAATATCTATTAAATATTATATAATAATATCCTTATTAATATTAACTTTTAGTGGAACTTTAAAGTTATTATTATTGAGGTTATTAATATTTTTATAGTTTATAAGAAAGGTTTAATATATTACTATAGAGTGTATCTTAAGATTAGTAGTTAATTTATATCTATTATATAAAGTATACTTCTTTTTGGGAGTATACTTTATAGACTAATAATTAGGTTTACTATATATATATAGTATTTCTGATTAGTGTGGTTACATATAGATATTAGAGGTAGGTAATAGCTATTTAAAGTGTAAGGTTATATGTATAGAGGTATAGCTATAGTCTTGAGGGTAACTTTATAGTAAATTATATATATAGTTAGTTTAAAATTAGTTTCTAGCTACTTTCTAGTAGTTATCTTTATTCTTTTATATATATTTCATTTTTAGATTAATAAGGTATTATTTATAGTTAATTATATTTAGTTATAGAGACTTTAGGAAGTTACTATAAGGTTACAAAAAGTTAATCAGTATTCTATTATACTGTAATATATACTTATAAGCTGGAGGTAGAAGATCCTATCTATTTAGACTTTCGTAAGGAAGGTTTTTTAGATATATATAAGTTTTAAGATTAGAAGCTTGAGAGCTTCCTTTTTATTTTTATTAGGAGTTTCAGCTATAATAACTTAAAAAGTAGTATTTTATTAGTCAGAAAGATAAAGCTATTAATTTCTATCATTCTTAAAGTAATTTTTAATCTATTAGATTATTTAGTTAAATATAAAGTTAATATATAAATTAGTTAGGTAATTAAAATAAAACGTAAGAGTAATACTTTTAAGTATAATTAAAGAACACTTTATCTATATATATTATAGAATAGTAAACTTAAAGTAATAATTATTAAAAATATAGATCTTTAACTCAAGAATATTACAGAGGTTTCTACTGTATTTTATACTTTTATTATATAATTTTGTAAGGTCTATAGTCTTTTTAGTGGATATATTATTAAAAGTGATAGTTATAGTAGCGTGTGGGAGATATTCTTAATATTTAGATTAGTTTCAGCTATAGTTTTAATAGTTCTCTTAGTATTAGAGGGATTTTAAGAAAGTTAAATAGGAGGCTAGTAAGACTGATAGGTATAATAGAGGTTTCTTACCTAAAGTTATATATATATATATATTAGCTAGTTTAGTAGTAAGTATCTCTCTTTAACTGCTTATAATAAGAATATGATTAATATAGTATTTTTAAGTTTAGGTGGAATATTATAGAGGGGTAGTATAAAGTCTAACTTAATTATTATAAGGTTATTAAGTTACTTAGAATACCTCTTAAAGTTAGTCTTAAAGGTAGAATATTATCTTAGAATATTATTAATTTTCTTAAAAGTCTATAAAGTAAACTTACCTTATTAAGTAACTTAGCTTATAATAGTATAGATTTAGTTACTATTTAGATTAACTTTAATATTATAAGCTATACGATAGTCTCTAAAGTAGTAGACTATATTAATATTAGTAAGTTATTATATTATAAGAGACTATTCTTTAAAGTTACTTTTAAATATCTAAACTAATTCTAAGCTATAGAGTTTTATATAGATATAAAAGGCTGTCTAGTAGGTTAAGAAAGTAGAAATTATAATAGAGCCTTCCTCTATAATATTATTATAATTAATATTAAGATTTTCGCTAAAGAGGAATAAACTAATATATTAATAGAGTTTTAAAGGAATTAGAATATTTACTAGTAAAGTTATTTTAGAAGTAGAAATATTTATAGTAAGTATTTCACCTATAGAGGTTGATTTAGATATTATTATAAAAGTAAGATAGGTATAAAGTAAGGAGGGGTTATTAATTTTACTAGATCTATATAAAGAGAGATAGAGAACGAGGTTTCAAGAGGTTATATAAATTTCTTAAGAAGTTAAAACTAAAGATACTATAAATCTTAAATATTAAAAGTCTGGCGAGAATTTCAAAAGTTTATCATATTTACTAAATATACTCTAGATAATAATAATAAGAATAAAATAATAATTAACTTCTTATTAGTTATATAAAGTATTTTAACTTAACTACTATAAAGAGGAGGCTTACTAAGGTAATTATAATTACTACTTAAAGGTATTTTCTTTATAGTAATCTCCTTAAGGAGATTAGTATATAGTTTAGAGGCTTCTAGTAAGATCCCAGAGTAGGGAGGATCTGAAGTATTTAAGTAATAAATCTTATGATCTTTCACTTTATATGAACCTCAGGTATAAGGTTTTATAATTGCTTCTTCTGGTATAATAAACTTTACTAATCTATAATATAGTAGTATAATAATTAGGTTAACTACTAATTAGTATTAATTTAATTATTAGGATAATTATATACTATATATAATCTTATTATATAGATATAAACTAGTATTCTAGTATTTAGTTATTATTATTACTATATTTTATAGTATATAATACTATATAAAGCTCTGGATCTATAGTATAGTAATTACTTACTAATTACTATACTATTCAGCTACAACTGACGCTAGATACTGGGTATTTGTAGCTAGTAGGCTATAGAGGGTATATTGCTACGTATATAGCAGTATATATAGTTACTATATATCCTACAGTATAGCGTAACCAATAAGCTATAAAATAGTATTTTAAAGTTAATAAATAAGAAATTAATAATAATATAACTAGAATTATAACTTTATAAAAGCTAATACTTATAGCTCTATATACTAATTTTCAGCTAGACTAAAGATTTCTAAGTAACCTAATAGTAAATAGAAACTTATAATTCTATATAGCTACTCTAATTCTATCTGCAGCTATCCCTAAGATTTTGGATATATAGCTAATATCTTATATTATGTCTATCTTAAAAGATAATAATATTCCTCCTCTTTAAGAAGTTAGTAATTTATCATTTTAACCTTATATACTTTAGACTAAACTAATACCTCTAAGTTTTATAACTTATAAGTATATAGTTAATTTGCTACCTTAAGAGATTAACTAAAAATCGTATTTTATAATATACTTTATAGCTAAGAAATAGTTAGATTTAGTATTCTTAATTACCTTCTATATAAAGAATATAATTATAATATCTAACTTACTATTTAAAAAGTTAATTAAAAAGAAGGTAAAGAATGTTTTTAATAATAATATTATGAAGATTATTTAATATAACTTTATTCTCCATAAAAGCTATAAGTATTTTAAGTTTTATATTATTAATAAAGTTTAAGATAAGGATACCAATAAGATATATAAGAAGTTAAAACCTATAATTTAAAACTTTAGAAACTATAGTAAGTTTAAGATTTTAATATAATTACCAAGGTATTAGCATAGTAGTTAGTATTTAATTTAACTATAGTTTTAACTCTTCTTAGGTATATAAATATAATAATATAGCTTTATAATATTACTTAAACTTATATTTAAGTTAAAATAAAACTTATAAAATATATTATTACTAAACTATCCTCATACCTTAAAAAGTAGTATCCTCTAAACTTTATAATAATTATTATTAAACTATTTTATAATCCTACTGAGACTGAAACCTACTAGTAGGTAACTTACTCTATATATTATGAGGAGGAATTATAAATAAAGATTTTAATATATAATTTATACCTCTTTATCTTATATACTTAAAATAATATTTTTAACCTTATTAATATATAAACTAATAATACTTTCAGCCTCTTTAATATAGTATTCTCTCGCTAAGAGAATAAAAAACTTAAGAAAGTCTTATTTAAAGTAAAGCTTAAGATTATACTCTTAGAGACTATACTCCTTACGTTTAAAAAAGATATTCTATCACTCTATAGTAATTACCTCTACTTACACTAAAAATACTAAAAGTAAAAGTTAGCCTTTATTACAATATATACTATATTTAAGATACTTAAGAAAGTATATATTAAATAATATATATATAATATATACTTTCTATCTATATACTAACTAGAGACCCTATTTAACTTTTTATATATAATATAAAAGTAATAACCTTTAAATAATAACACTACTATACTTAATAAACAGCTTAAGTAGTAAATAAAATATCTTAACTAAAAGTTTAACTTTATACTACTTAACCTCTCTAAAGTATATTTTTACACTTTTATTAATAGTCTTTCTACTAAAAATACTAACTTATTATTTTAACTAAAATTCATAATAATTCTAAGCTAAGAGAATATAACTAATAATAACTAGTTTAATCTCTATAGTAACCTTATATACTACTTATCTACTAAAAGTAAGAAAATTACTAGAAGTATACTTACCTCAGAAATCTATACTATAATAGTTAATATAAACTTTATCTATATTATAGTTATATTACTCAAGAAAATCCTTAAGGATTAAAAATTCCCTTAGAATCTAACTATTATATATACTAACTTATACTTACTTTATAAATACCTTATAAAGCTTAGTATTACTAAAGAGAAGTATCTAATAATTAATATTATAATATTAAGATAATTATATAAATACTATAAGCTCTAAAAAGTATAGTAGGTTAATAAAGATAATAATATTCCTAATGTCTTTATAAAGGACACTTTAAATAATACCCTCAAGAGATTGATTAATTTAAACTATATAACTATTCAAATAGAGAGATAGGTAACTTAAGTGAAATAGATAAATAAGTATTCAAATATTATTCAGACAAAAGAATATAAATTACAAAAAGTATTATTCTTTTATATAAATAGATAGGCACTAAAATATATAATAAAAAGAAAAGTTACTAATATTAGTTATATTATACTATAGAGTATATAATAACTTTCCACACTACTATATATATAGTAGTATACCCTCTATAACCTACTAACTACAGATACCTAGCATCCAGCGCCAGCTGTAGCTAAATAGTATAGTAATTACTAAGTAGTTACTATACTATAGATCTAGAGCCTTATATAATACTATATACTATATAACATAGTAATAATAATAACTAAATACCAGAATACCAGTTTATATCTATATTATAAAATTATATATAGTATATAATAACCCTAACAATTAAAGTAACACTTAGTTTTATTTACTCTAAAGATAATATTAGGTACAATATAATTTCCTACTAGTTAAATATATACTTTAATTAAGTAAAACTTCTAAAATCTAACATTTTATAATTAGTAACTAACTAATTATAATAAAGAACAATAAAAGATACTACAATTTCCTAAAGTATTCCTATAGATAATAATTCTATAAGTAAATTACTTTAGTATTAATTATAATATATTTTAAATTTCCTCTACTAGAGGATTAATAAGTTTATATATAAATAAGTAAAATAAAATATTATAGTAAGTAGTAACCCCTAGATAGCTACTATACTATATACCTTCAATTTCTGTTAGGATATTTTAGTAACCTCTAGAATTATATCTATTAGAATACTAATTCTTAGTGTTAGTAATATTACTCTATTTTTACTAAAAACTGACTACTAAAGAAGGTTGTTTTCGTTATTTCTAAATTATTCTCGATAAGTAGAAGGAATATTAAATATAAATGTAATAAATAAAAACTAAACTTAAATTAACTACTATTTCTTTAATAACAATTAGAAATACTAAAATTTAACTTACGGCTATTTCAACTCTAGTTTCTAATAGATAATTAAAACCTTCTATATAGTAGAAAAACTTGAGAATTTCTATAACTTAAATAATTTTATAAGTTACCTAAATAGAATTTACCTAAATTTTAATAGTTAATTTTGTATTATTATTTAGTTTCCGTTTGATGTAGTAGTTTAGCTATTAGAAATAATGCGTTCGAGCGGTAGAGTTTATATTATTTAAGCTTTAGGTATTTGCGGCATCTCTATAGGCTTTACCTTACTTAAACTATTTGAAATAAAGCCTTATGCGGCGTATATAGCTATATTTAGTTATTTATAATATATATTAGATTTTGCCTCCGAATTAAATATAATAATTAACAGTCTTATAACACTGAAAAGCTAGTTGGTAAAATATATATATATATTGAATATTAAGGTTTTTGCTAAAGATATCTCTATTGTAATATTTAAGAAAGCTAATTAGTAGATTATTTAATGTAATATCTTTTATGTGGAGGCTAAAGCTTATAATTTATAGGAATATCTTAATTTTAAAGTAGCTTCATAATAGAGTTTTAAGTTAGAAGTTTCTTAAAGGTCTCTTATATAGAACTTCCCTAAGGTGAAAAAAGGTAAAAAACCTATAGTTATATCTGAAACTAGTATTTTAGAGGCTTTAATTACCTGTAGTGTTTTTAATAGGTTTATTTCTATGAAGTTTATTTATTCTGAGGAGTTTTAAGTTTCCCCCAAAGCTACTGAAAATATTTAAATTAAGGATATTATAGATATTTTGGAGAAAACTCTAAACGTCTATATAGCTTCTTATAGTTTTTACGTAGTAAGAATTTAAAAGTATTAATATAAATAGTTAAATTTAGTTTGTATATTAATTTAGAGGTTTAAATATATAAGTAAGATATTTTAATATCTATTTGGTTACTTTTACTCTATACCTATAGTGGTATCTAAGCTCTTCACTTTATATATAATTCTAACTATAAAATATACCTAGTAACAGTATTTATACTAATACTAACTTATAACTAGTTTAAATAGTAATAAAATTACCTATCATTATAGATAATTATACCCCTAGTTATAATATTTAACTCTATAGTAGCGGAAGATCTTATAGTAATAATCTATATAGTGAAAACCTCAGTAAAATTAGAGCTTAATATATATAGCTGAAAGTAACTACTAAGGTTATAAGGTTAAGAATCTTTATAAACCTCTGAAAGATAGAATAAAATAAAAAGCCTGCGAAAGCTAAATATTCTATAATCTATTACTCTTCTATATCTAAACTATCCTTAGTATTACCTTTATAATCAAACCGGAATTCCCCTCAAATCTATACAGCCACCTGTAACTAGGGTAATATAATAGCAGGTCCTAAATATTCCTTTATAACCTCTATAACAGGGGGTATTAATATCTCCTAAAGGGCCTAAGTAATATCATAAGTACTAATATCAACAGGCAGACTCCGGACATTCAGAAGAAAATCGTCCAGCTATCTTACAATCTGCTGCACCAAGCTAACAATTTTAATATTTATATTATAATATAGAGGAAAATTTAACTATATAGGTAACTAACTTTTATAATTACCGTAGTATTATAAATAGCTTCTATCTTTAGTATATAGTTACTATATACTATAATATACTTCAGTTTCTTAAGGTTCACTATCTGATAATAAAAATAGTAACTAAAATATAATTAGAAATAGTGAGATATTATATATAAAGCTTAAATAGTTAGCTATATTTCCTCTATTATAGATATATTTTAAGTTAATAATTTTATATTTCTATTAGCTTACTTACTAAATAAAATATATATTTAAAGTTATATACTTATAATTTATAGTTAATTAGATATAATATTACTAAATAAAACTATTTTCACTATTATACAAATTATTTAGTAATGTTCTAAAATTCTTTATCAAAGTAAAATTAGCTATAAAGTATCTAATATTATTACGGGCTATGCCTAGATGTTCAGCCAGGGCTGTACCTAGGTATTTAAAGCTAGCACCCTCGCCTAAGTGGGGCTCTAGTAGGCTCCATATAGCATTATATATATAGGGTTTTCTACGCATTCGTGAAGGCTTCTCTTTTACTTCTTACTTCTAAATAAATAGTATTTTCTATTACCTTCTAGTTAAATAAACCTAAATTCAGCCTTTTATATATTTAGAACTTAGTGTTATTTACTATATAGATAATATTAGATAGAATATAGCTTCCTACTAGTTAGGTATAAAGTTTAGTTAAATATAGCTTCTAGAATATAATATTATATAATAAGTAACTAACTAACTAATATAAAAAATAATACAAAATATTAAAACTTCCTAAAATATCCCTATAGATAGTAATTTTAAAAGTAAACTACTTTACTAGTAATTATAATATACTTTAAGTTCCCTCTACTAGAGAACTAATAAACCTATATAGAAATTAGTAAGATAAAATATTATAGTAAGTAGTGACCTCTAGATAGCTACTATAATAAACACTTCTAGCTTATATTAGAATACTTTAATAACTCTCAAGATAATATTTATTAGAATACTAACTCTTAGGGTTTATAATATTATTATATTTCTACTAATAGCTAACTACTAAAGAAAGCTTCTTTTTCTTCCCCTAAAATCCTTAAGTAAGTAGAAAGAATATTACATATAAACTTAGTAGATAAAAGCTAAAATTAAGATTAATTACTATTTTTCTAACAATAATTAGGAATATTAATATCTTATTTACTTCTACTTAGATTTTAGTTTCCAGTAAGTAGTTAAAATCGTCTATATAGCAGAAAAGCTAGAAAGCTTCTATAATCTAGATAATTTTATAAGTTATCTAAATAGAATCTATCTAAATCTAAATAGCTAACTTTATATTATTACCTAGCTATAAAATTTCAGATAGAAGAAAAATAAGTATTTAATAATATTTCTGTCTTAATTTAAAAATATTCTAGTTAATAATAAAAGGTATATATAGCTAAATATAATCTAGGTTTTCCTACTAAAAGTTATTTTATTTTCCTATTTTAAGAAGCTACTTATTATAATTTACTTTCTTATAAAATAAAAACTCTAATTATTTAAAATCTAGAATATAACTTAGAAGCTTAAGTATATAAAGGGAATACTAGCTTACTACTAACTGCCTCACTAGAAACTTACTATTTATAATATAGAAAATAATATTATAATAACTAAAGTAATTAGAAAGTAATAATAACGCTAAAGTTATAATAGTTTCTCTTCTGCCTCTAAGAAGTACTCTAAGGACCGCTATAATATCCACTAATATATTGGATATAGTATGAAAAACTATATATATAGAAACTATATAGTATAGAAATATATAAAAGTTATCATAAAAGTTATAAAGCTTATAGCTACTCTAGATTATATTAAGAATAACTAGAAGGATAATATTCCCCCACCTAATAATAGTAAAAGCTTGGGAAAAAAGTAATTTCAAAGTAAAGTTAAACTCTAAAGCTAATAGAAATAAAAATAATAGAAAAGAGAAAATAACAGAAAAAAGAATAGGTAAGTAACTAATAATCAGTTACTATTTAAGCTAGAATTAATAGAAATTACTTTATTAATATACTTATTAATATAAACTATAATAATTAAACTATTATTAATATCTTCCTTATAAAGAAACTTTACCTTCTACTAATTAATAAGTTAAAAAGATAGATAAGGAAATATACCACTAAGTTATTACTTAGTAATATCCAGAGGGTAACTATCCTAACTCTAGAGATTAGTAGCTATATTTAGTTACTTTTACTTTATCTCTATAGTAATAGCTAAATTCTTCACTCTATAGATACTTCCAACTGTAAAACTTACTTAGTAATAGTATTTATACTAATACTAGCTTATAATTAGTTTAAACGGTAATAAAATTACCTAATATTATAGATTATTATACTCCTGGTTATAATATTTAACTTTATAGTAGAGAAAGACCGTATAGTAATAATTAGTAAAAACTTCAGCGAAGCTAAAGCTTAATATATATAGCTGAAAGTGACTATTAAGGTTATAGAGTTAAGAACCTTTATAAACCTCTTAAAGATAGAATAGAATAAAAAACCTATAAAAGCTAAATATTTTATCATTTATTACTTTTCTATATCTAAACTATCTTTAGTATTACTTTTGTAATATAATCAGAATTCCTCTTAAATCTTTATAGTTACCTGCAACTAAGATAATATAATAGCGGATTCTAAATATGTCTTTATAACTTCTATAATAGGGTATATTAATGTTACGGGCCAGCCCCGTACGGAACACGCTACGCACCCTACTTAAGTGCAGCCAGACAACAAGTGGACGACTTGCTGTTACGTACCTTTTGATGAGGCCATGCGATATGGCTTAATTGGTAGTACTGTTCGTGTGCGTGCGCCCGCGCATATAGGTACTGAAGGCCGAGACGTTATTGGCTGCAACGCTACGCCCCTGTGGGGCCAGCCCTTCANNGTGAGGCCACAACAGGCAGGTAGCGCGGCGCGGCAGGAGCGGGAGAGGGGAGGTAGTGTTACGGGCCAGCCCCGTACGGAACACGCTACGCACCCTACTTAAGTGCAGCCAGACAACAAGTAGACAACTTACTGTTACGTACCTTTTGACGAGGCTATGCGATATGGCTCAATTGGTAGTACTGTTCGTGTGCGCACGCCCGCGCATATAGGTACTGAAGGCTGAGACGTTATTAGCTGCAACGCTACACCCCTGTGGGGCCAGCCCTTCATAATTAATATCTTCTAAAAGGTCTAAGTAATATTATAAATACTAATATTAGTAGGTAAACTTTAGATATTTAGAAAAAAATCATTTAGTTATTCTATAATTTATTATATTAAACTAATAATTTCAGAAATTAGTTATTAGTAAGATAGTATTCTAATATTAATATACTATATTAGTTACTAGATACTTGAAAATATTATAATACTATAATTACTAGAGCTTTAGATACTATATAGTTATACTAAAGATATTTATATTTATCTTAGTATTATCTACATATTAATTATACTTACTTAATATATTAAGATTATTTACTAATAAAAGTAGACCTATTTGACGTAGTGGTTTAACGTCTGGCTGGCTCTTACTATTTTGGTAAGTATAGTAGGTTCGAATCCTGCGACAGGTAACTATAACTAGTGGTTAATATACCTTCCTATTGCGAAACTAAATATAGTATTAGCTGGCACGACTTAGTAATAAGTATTACTAACTAGTAACTATTAGTATCTAGTATTAAGTGGGACTAGCTAGTATTATATAATAACTAATTATAATTTTTTAAAAGAAGTTACTATCATAGATATAAGTTTATATCTTCCCTTTATACTTTCTATATTTATTAATTATTATATTAACTAATTATACTTACTACCTGAAGTTTCCTCTATTTAAATAGTTTCTCAGTTCCAGCTTATCTATAGGGTTTATAAAGTGAGAGCTAACGGTCAGGTGCATTTACCTAAATAGGACCCGAAGAGGTATATAATTTAGCAACAGATTAGGGACCTTTAATATAACTACTAATAAAAGTAAGCTAAGTTCTATTATCCTTATATAGAGATTGTAAGTTAGTTTATATTAGTAGTGGAGAACTTTTATATCAATAGTAGAAAACTTTCGTATTAGGGGTGTGAAGTTTTATCTTGGGAGTGAATAAGGTATAGTAAGAATATTAAAGTTGCGGATATAGAGGTTATAATAAATATTTCAATAAAGTAGCTATAGTTAGTAGTAATTAAATCTCTTAAGATATTCAAATTATATATAAATAACGTAAGAGCGTGAAAGTATAGAGTTAATATAGAAGAAGTTATTAGATATTTATTATCGAAAACGTTAGCGTGGGATAGATATACTAGCTACTATAATTGTAGGAGGTTTAAGCTTAAATTAACTTAAGGCTAGCTATAGTAGTTAGTAGGGGGGTAAGAGGGCTAAAGTTATACTTTAGGAGGGAATATATCCACTAATAGTTACAATAGAAAGTAAGCTATCAGCCCCTCCCTAGTAGCTATATATAGACAATTCATATATATATTATAGAGAGTCTCTAGCTACTTCTATATCTTAAGTGGCTATAGATAAAAAAGTATTATATTATATATAATACTAAAACTTAATAGATAACCTATAGGAAAGATAATATAATAACCTATTTAGAATATTAAGATAAGTTAGTATAACTTAGGGAGATCCAGTCAGTCTACCTACTTAATATTAATTCATTTATATTTATCTACTAATATGCTACATAGTATATTAGTAATATACTAAATTTCTACTAAATTATATCTATCAGTCTTATAAATATAGAGAAAATATTAACCTTAAAAGTAGAAATAAATTTAAGGAATTATATTTCTATAAGTATCTTAAAGGAAACTCCAGATTCCTTCTATTTAGATTTAGTATACTAGCTACTATCTAGCTAATTAAAGCTAAATTACTATATTTTAGTATTTCCTAATAATAAGAAATAGAAACTAGACCTCTTATAGAAATCTCTCTATAATATATTATAAAGAAAGCTTTTGGTATTTAAGAAGATTCTAAAGAATTTACTTTATAAAAAGTTTATTAAAATAAGTAGCTTCTCTATTAATATTCTAATTCTCTTTATAAAGAAACTAGATAGAGGAATATAATTCTATATAAATTATAAAGTTCTTAATATAATTATAAAGAAGAATTAATACTTTCTTTCTCTTATATTAGAAGTTCTCTTAAAGATCATTATAGCTTACTAATATACTAAGTTTAATATTATTACTATATTTTATAAAATTCAAATTAAAAAAGTAAATTAGAAGAAAATAGCTTTTGAGATATATTATAATTTCTTTATATAGATAATATATTTCTTGAGACTTATTAATATCCTCACTATTCTTTATTATTATATTAATAGTTACTTATAAATATTTCTAGATACTTTCATTATAGTATATATCAATAATATTCTTATTTATATTAATAGCTTATAAAAGAAATATAAGGAGAAGGTTTACTGGATACTTAGCTACCTTACTAATATAAACTTAAAATTAGATTCTAAGAAGTATAAATTCTCTATTATTATAGTTAAGTATATTAAGTTTATTATATTAGCTAGAAAGGATTTCTCTTATAATTTAGAAAAGTTAGAAGTTACTACTAACTAGCTTTCCTCTAGTTTACTAAAACGTATTTATTGTTTCCTTAGGTCTATAAATTACTATAAGGTGTTTATACTTTAATATAATATTATTATAAAGTCTTTAAGCTATTCAACTTAGAAGTTTATTTCTTTTAACTAGAAACTAAAATAGTAGGAAGTTTTCCTTATACTAAAATAACCTTTTACTATTTGGTTACTTTTGCTCTGTACCTGTAGTGGTACCTAAGCTCTTCACCCTATATGTGGTTCTAACTATAAAATTTACCCGGCAATAACCTTTTACTATAGAATTAATTCTGTAGATATTTAACCTTAATATCCTAGTAATAATAGAGATAGACTATTTAAAGTATATTCTAAAAAGTATATGAACTTAAGATAATAGAACTAAAGTAGGATATTTAGTAACCTTTTACTTCTAATATCTAAGCTCTATAAAATTTAATTACCTAACTTATAATAAAGAACTTCTTATAATACTAACTTATCTATAAATATAGAAAATTAAGCTGTAAAATACTAGAAAGTTTAAAGTTTTTACTAACTGTAAGAATCTTAAATACTTTATAAAAAAGTAAAGACTTATAGAGAGATAAAGCTAATAAATAGAGAAGTTATCTTAATATAATTTTTATCTTAAGTATCAGCTGGACACTTAAGTAGTAGTCTCTAATATTTTCTCCCAGAGGAAATAGAATATTTCTAAAAGATAAAGTAATAAGAGATAATAGAAATAGATAATATAAATTATTCTAGATACTATTATTCCTATAAAACTTCGGGTAGAATATATAAATATTACTAATATCTAGACTTTTAAAGAAAGATCAAATCTATAGAAAATATAGAATTATAGTACTAAAAAAACTTTTTATATTAATAGGCTTTTATAGTATTTTAGTAAGGAAAATATATCTTCTCCCCTAATCTCTATATTAAAATCTAAATTACTCAATATACTATTAATATATTAAGGTAGCTTACCTTCAGAGAGAAGTTTTAGATACTTAGTAGTAAGAATAATAATAATTTTCTTAATAAACTGAAAATCAGATTAGTATTAAAGTTATATAACTTCTTCCCTATAGGCTACTTAAAGTATAGTAATATACTAGAGAGTATAAGTTATTAATTCTTCTAATCTAGATAGTTATAAAATATCTACTAATTTATATATAACTATAATATATATAGAGATATTTATATCTACAGGTAAGCTAAAAAGAGATTCCTAAATTATTTATTAATATCTAACTAGTTATACTCTAATCTATTAATAGATTCTATTACTAATTTACCTCTCATAAAGAAATAAACAATATTACCTCTAGGTTATTATAAATTAATTAGGTAAGATATTAGGAATGAATTAGTAACTAAATAGTAAATCTATATAGGGAACGATTAATATAAGGATATAGTTATTAATATATCTAAATTTAATCTATTTATTCAGAATTCCAGCTATTATAGTCTAAATATTCCTCTTTATATATAACGAAACTGTAACTTAGTAATCTAACTCGAAGGTAGTAATATATCTTAATATATTTTCCTCCCTTATAGATTATATTATTATAATTCTATTACTTAAACAAAGCTTTTTCTAAATCCTGAAATTCCTTATAGTATATATTTTAGCCTTTTTATTAACTTTCTATTACTCCTTACATACTTCAGCTAAACTCCTAATATCCTTATTAAATCTTTATTTCTATAGTAGAAAAAGTAATATTATTTATAGAGTCTCTTAAAATCTCTTATAGACTACTAGCTTCTTATATACTACTAGTCTCTTATATACTACTAGCCTCTTATATACCACTAGCCTCTTGTCAATATAGCCTTTCTTTAATATAACTTCTTATTAATATAATTTCTTATACGCTACTAGCTTTATATTAACGTAGCCTCTCGTTAACGTAACTTCTTATATACTACTAACCTCTCGCTAATATAGCTTCTTATTAACGTAACCTCTTATATACCACTAACCTTATATTAACATAGCTTTTTATATGCCGCTAACCTCTTATATACTGCAGCTTCTTATTAATCCTCACGCCAGACTCAAGTTTATACTATATGCCACTATTGCCACTATACTAATATCACTGCCGTAGCTATACTAACACTACTACTATTAGCCCTCTGATATCCCTCCATTAAAGTCTATATAAAAATTATAAAATCTATAGTTTTCTCTATAATATATTAATAGTATAGTTACTATATAGCTACCTCAGCTATTATACTATAAATAACATATTATTTATATTTATAATATTTATAGCCTTATAGCTTCCTGGTAGTTATTTATCTTCCCCCTTAAGAGCTATATCCTTATAAGTATAAAGCTCTTAAAGTTCTAAATACCCTCGATACCCTCAATACCCTCAAGCTTTTATATAAACTATATTTTAAAACTTTCAGCCTGGAAAACTAAAAATTCCAGATTATACTTAAACCTAGAGGCTAATCTCCAGCTAACCTCCAAGCCCTTATACAGTGGGGAGTCGAAAAAAACGGTAATTCTGAGATTCACACCAAGAAATCCACTAATCTCTATGTTTTTAACTTAACATTCAGCAGTAACTACTGTTTATTTTTAATTCAAAATTTCTATGCTTATAAATAAGTAGTACATTTATATTACACATACTTTCTATAGTTTTCTTAGCCATGATAATCCTGCTAAATTTCGATTCTTCTAAAAGGTGACTTTTAGAAAAAAGTCTTATCCACTGTAAGTCCACTATAAGCCCACTATAACAGAAAATCATGAAATCTTGAGTTTTTAAGTCTATATATCTACTTCAATTATTGATAAGAATCTGAAATAACTGATTTCTAGTGGTTAAACTATACTAAATAATAAACTGTATTTTGATACTATTTTTATTCTTGCTATATATATATGAAAATGCACTTTGAAAAGATAGTGTTTTGGTGGGAAAATCACGATTACCGTTTTTCTTGACCTGGTACTGTATTTACATAGTAATATCCTTATAAACTAAATAAAACCTTCCTCTACCTCTACTAAGAATATAGTAAAGCCTTCTTATACTTCCTAATATCATTATTACTAATATTATTACTAGAAATATTCTTGATACCCCTATAGTAAATTACCTATTTCTATATTTAATTATAATTATATAATATATACCTCCTAAATACTCTAAAGTAGCTACTGTTAGAGTTATAGATATTTTTCTATTGCTCCTTTTATTCCAAATACCCTATATTAGGTAAATAAGGGTTAAGTATTCTACTTTACTCTCATAACTCTATATTTTCTTTTTAATCTAGTAAATTAGTTATTAGAGTTTAGGTTATATAATCTATATAAATTATACTCTAAACTGATTGAACTCTAATATCAGATAGTATGATGAACGGATTATATGGTGGCCTGTGCGTAAATAGCTTCTGTTTATCCGTTTCACGTGAGATTAACCTTTCTGAAAATAAATTCTATTTTAATAGATATACCTAGAAACTTCCTACCTTCAGTGGAATTAGAACTTCCTATCCATTTCACTATTTCTACTAATATCAGTATTATTTTTAGATATTATTCTGAATTTCCTATTCTTCTGTAATTTATTAAATATTAATCTCCCTTAATTTATTTACTAATCTTCTTTATTAGTTTAACAGATTATAAATCTAGCTTATATATTCTTATTATTTTCTTATTTACTAATTATTATCTTCTATTAATATTAACTTCTACATTTCTACTAATATCTATTTAGATTATATTAAAGATTATACTAACTAACTTTAAGTCTCTCTTTACTTATCTATCTTTCAATAACCTCTCTTAACTATCTCTATAAAATTCTACAGCTGATTCCTTTTTAAACCTTAGCTAATAACTAACTAAACTTTTATATTAATTAATCAGTTTGATACTAGATAAATCTATAAGAATATCTTACTAGTTAGAGTAATAAGTTCACTACTAAGTTAGAGAAAAAGATAGTTGAATAGCGAAAGCTGAAATCTTTTATATCTAGATCCACTAAGACTTTCTATAAACTAACTTTCAGATCTACTAAAACCTTCTATAAACTAACTTTCAGATCCACTAAAACCGTCTATAAACTAGCTTTCAGATCTACTAAAACCTTCTATAAACTAACTC
This sequence comes from Colletotrichum lindemuthianum, assembly GCA_001693025.2. Taxonomy (NCBI): domain Eukaryota; kingdom Fungi; phylum Ascomycota; class Sordariomycetes; order Glomerellales; family Glomerellaceae; genus Colletotrichum; species Colletotrichum lindemuthianum. Next base: position 135,537 of record MASP02000016.1, on the reverse strand, counting down.
TCTAGATCTACTAAAACCTTCTATGAACTAGAATATTATAGGTCTACTAAGATCTTTATAAATTAGAAATTCCGTTTAATCTACTAAAATTATTATAAACTAAGTTATATAGTTACTAACTATTAATAAAAACAATCTCTTACAAAATTTGAACTCTAGACCTCTACTAGTTACAGTTTTTATATTAATCTTTCAGATTTACTATTAGGATATTTATCTGTTAACCTTCCTAATCAATAATATCTTACTAGAGTTAGACTATAAGTATCTTAATTTTATGCCAGAATCTGGATTAATTCTTTATTAAATAACTACTTTATATATTTACGTTAGTTTTAAAGATTATAGGGGACTCTAAGTCCTACTTTATCCCTAAGTTAAAAGGGACTTAAAATTATAATTTTTAGTCTATCTAAATAAAGACTTCACTTACTAGTAAAAATATATTTATAGATATAACTAAACTTATTACTAAGAGTAATTCTGATAAGTATTATAAAGCTCTTAGTTATATGTAATTAAACTGTAGGGACAGCCTTTTAAGAGTTATTAAGAATAATACTGATATATATAATATATTGAATTAGTTAAAAAACCTTTATAAGCCTACTAGTTTTTCTAATAAGTTTCTTACTTATAAAAAGCTTTTTAATACTACTCTTAGTAATTTTAAAACTATAGAAACGTATCTCAATAAGATAAAAGAACTTATTAATAATCTATCCTATAATAAAGTTAAACTACTAAATTAAATAGTTATTACCTATATTCTGAATAGTCTATATAACAATTATAAGGGTTTTATTATCTCTATTATTAAGATCTTAGATCTAATAAGGATTCTTATAAGTTAGATTCTTTATTCTCTAATTTATTAGATAAATTTAGGAGAAAGATATATACTTCTTTAGTTAATTTTATAACTAAGCAGGATTCTAAGGATAAGGTTACTAAGTAGTCTTCTAATGAAATTAAAAACCTTTAGAAGAAAAAACAAATATCTTCAATAATCACTATGAAAAAACAAACTAACCACATTAAAGAGAACTATTTTAATCTTTATCCTGAAAAAGCTCCTAGGTAGATAAAAGCTATAAAGAATAAGAACTCTTCTTCTTCTACTTCTATTAATAAGAAAAAGAAAGAAAAGAAAAAAGAAACAAATAATAATAACTCTAAAAGAGTAAACAGTCTTTTAATAGATAATAATAATATTAAACAAGTCTCTAGTTCTATAACTAAAAGTCTTATATAACTTAATTTAACTTTTAAAGAAAATATTAAAAAAGATAAGGAAGAAAGTAAAAAGAATATTAGGTTTGAAAATATAATTCTTACCTAATCTCTTTTCAAATCTTATACTAATAAGACTTTAAGTTCTTTAATTTCTAAAATTCAAAAAACTGAAAGTTTTAATATTAAAAGTAAGATTAATACTATTTCTTTCTTTATGAATACTAATACTACTATTTATATAGTTAAATATCACTCTCTTTTAGTTACTAAAACAAAAATTATTAAACCTATTAAGTAAGGTAGTATAAAAGAAATTATTTTAACTCTGAAAGGTGATTTAAAAATTACTTCAAATAATATTAAATATCTTTTGAAAAATATCTATTATATATTATAGTTAGATATTAATTTATTAAGTTAAGCTTAACTTAATATTATAGGAATCTTATCTATCCTTTTTAATAAACCGATATTATTCAATATAAAGAGGGATAACTTATTACTTATAAAAACTAAAGTTAATAACCTTTATAAATTTCAACTTCCTATTAGTAAAGATTTAATTCTAAATATTATTATTAATAGTAATATTAATAACTTGAAACTCTAGTATAATCAAATAAGTTATACTAATAATATTCTTAAGTTACTTACTAATACTATAAATGATATAAGTTATAAATATAATAAAGATAATAAACTACCTACCTGTGAAACTTACCTTAAGGGTAAGTTTACTAATAAAGTAAATAGAAATTCTAATAACTTTAAGAAATTTAAATATCTTAATTTGATTAGTTTCAATTTATATAGACCTATGTCTCTAGAAACTTATAATCACTATAAATACTTTATCTTATTTATTAGTAAGTATAGTAAATATATCTAGTGAAAGTTATTAAGAACTAAAAGTTCTAAAAAAGTAATTTTAGCTTTTAAAGAGTTTATTAATATAACTAATAATAATAATAATAATAAGAGAATTAAAGAAATTAATGCTATTAGTAACTCTGAGTTCTTAAATAATAGAATCAAAGTTATCGATCAAAATAATAGTATTATCTATAATATAGGATCACTCTATACTTATAAACCTAATAGTTTAATTAAGAAAACTATAAACAATATTATTAATAAAACTAGAACCCTTCTCTATAACTCTAGTTTACCTTTAATCCTTTAGAGTTTAACTATTGATACTTCTATCTATATTTATAATAGGATACTATATTCTTCTATAGAATTCAAAACTCTATATAAGTTAAAAAGTAAGAAAAAACGTTTTATTTCTAATATAAGAATTTAAAATAGTCTCTATTACTAAAAGATTAAAAATAAGTATCCTAAAAAGCTAGACCCTAAGGTAAAAAAGGATATTATAGTTACTTCTAGCTATAATACCTATTTAGCTTAGAATTTTGAATGTCAAAATACTATTTAGTCTAGAGATATAAATATTCTTAAAAACTAGTTTAATTCTTCGTAGAAAGAAAATTTATCTATTTTTAGTAATATTATTTTTACTAGGTTTTGTTAATCTGTATAGACTAAGTCTAATTAACTTAAATCTAATAATTCTTCTGAGAATCTAGTTATTATTATCAAGTCTAGTAGCTTTAATAAAAATAATATTACTTAAGATACTAGTTTTTTACTTCCTCCTAATAAAGTAGAAAATAGTGATATAAATTTAGATTCTTCTCCTGGTAAGGATTTAGATAGTTTATTTATAATTCGTCCCGATAGAGTTATAGATTCTGAGAACTTTAAAAAGTCTATTATATTTATGAAGATTCCTTCTTTAAGTCTAGAAGTTAAAAAAAACTATAAATAGTATTTATACGAAGAGAGTATACTGCTTACAGTTAAAGATTTTCTATCTTTACTTCTTTATACTAACTATAATTAATATACCTATAGTAATAGTTTATTTATTTATAAATATAGTAGTTTTTATACTGCTTCTTATATTCTATCTGTTGATATTCTTAATAAGCTTAATACCGTTTCAAATACTATAAGTTCTCAAAATAGTCAGAACTAGATACAAGGTATAAATAAGGAGGTTAAGTCTATTTAGTCTATAGAAGTTTAGACTATTATACTACTATCTAATTTATTTTTTATTAAAAAGAATAATATTAATATATCAGGAGGTAGAAAAATTTACAGAATAAAACCTAATAATCAGGATCTTAGTAATCCTATATATAAGGCTAGATAGGTTACTTAGAGTTTTAATTAGTATTTTAATATTAATTATTTAGAAACCTTTAGTATTACCTATAAGTCTGAAAGTTACAGATATTAACTTATTATATCTATTTATTGAAACTAGATTTTAAGTCAGTATAATATTACTACTATAATTATTTATATAAAAATAGATAATAAATATATATTAAGTTACCTACTAGCTATATCTATAATCAAGATTCTAAAAGTTTAGTTTTTAATACTAACTATAAGAATCAGCCTTTTATATATTTACTTAATAAAGCTTTATATAAGTTAAAATAGAGCTCTAAATTATAGTATTTATTCCTTAAATCAGTTTTATATAAAATTGGTTTTAAAGTATCTCCTTATAATAAAGGAGTTCTTAT
>MASP02000016.1:92054-131648 GCA_001693025.2 Colletotrichum lindemuthianum | reverse complement strand
AATATAAAAATCTAAAATCTAGGAGAACCTAACATTTTCTTAGGTAATAACTTAGTTATTAATAGAAAGAATAAGGTTATAAGAATAAATCAGTTTAAATATACTAATAGAATTCTTACAAGATTTAATAAAAAAGATCTCTATAATTTTAATATACCTATAGATAATAAATCTAAGTTCTTTAAGAATAAGGATAATATTTCTAAAGAAGAGATATTAGAATATCAAAAGGAAGTAGGAACTTTATTATATTTAGCCTTAAAAACCAGGCTAGATATTACTCTAGCTGTTACTACCTACTCTAGATTTTCTTCAAATCCTTCTAAAGAAGATTTTGTTATTCTTAATAGGATATAGAGTTACTTGAAAAGGAACCTTAATTATAAGTCAATTTATAACTATAATAATATTAATATCTTTATCTTATTTAGGTTTATAGATTTAGATTAAGTAAGAGATATTAATAATAGCAAATCCACTTTGGTTTATATATTTTACCTAGATTTCTATAATATTATTAGTTATAGTTTAACTAAGTAACAAATAGTAACTTTATCTACTTATGAAGCTGAATATATAGCTTTAGTAGATACTATAAAGGAAGCTATTTACTTATTTAATAATTATAGTTTTATTAATAAGTCTTTAGAATTTAGGGCTATTAATAAGCCTATTATCTTCATTAATAATTAATCAGCTAAGAAGCTTACTGAAAATACTAGATTCTATAAATAAACTAAGTATATTAATATTCATTATTATTATATTAGAGATCTTATTTAAGATAAAAAGATAAATCTCTATTATATTAATATGAATAATAATATTACTGATTTTCTAATAAAGCTTTTAGGCTGAATTAAGTTTAATAATATTATTAAGAGGATTTTACAGAATAACTTTAAAAATAATATTCTGCCTTCTTATAAAGAAAATGATACTAATTATCTATTTTCTGAAGAATAATCTTTTCCTTTTTACCTATATAAAGTTTTAGGTGTTTTAGATTTTTCTTTCTATTCTTCTCGAAGTCTTTTCCTTTATACTTTTTATAGTTTCAGGTTTTTCAGACCTTTTATTTTCTCTAATTTTCCTATATAGGTTTTAGAGGTTTTACTATTGTTTTACTACTTTTTAAGCTATAAAAGATATTTATCTTTCATGTCTTACGGGGGGATATTAGAGTCATAGTTACTTTACTATTACTTATTTTATTCTAAATACTCTTTATTAGGTAAATAAGGGTTAAGTATTCTACTTTACCCTTATAATTCTATATTTTCTATTTAGTCTAGTAAATCAATTATTACAGTTTAGGTTATATAATCTATATAAATTATACTCTAAGTTGATTGAACTTTAATATCAGAAAACTTGATAAATAGATTATATAGCGGCCTGTATGTAAATAGCTTCTGTTTATCCGTTGTATGTGAGGTTAACCTTTCTGAAAATAAACTCTATTTTAATAGATATACCTATCAGATTGGGTACTTAAGCCTACAAACAGTTACATTAGTAACATATATCATATAAGCATACAACCTTCTAGCTATATAGTTAATTTACTAATTAAGAGTCTTATATACACTACTAAGACTGTAGGTTTAAATTCTATATCTGTAAGAAGCGAAAATAGACGTAGAGATACTCTATAATAATATAGAGATACTCTAAATATAGGCTAAGTCTACTAGCTAGAATAGATTAAGTCTAACTCTAGCAGTCCTGAGGGGGCGTGTCAGATTAGGTACTTAAGCCTATAAATAGTTACATCAGTAATATATTTTGTGGACCCACATCCATTTTGGCCGTATAGTTAATTTGACAATACCCGGAAGCTTTCTACCTTCAGTGGAATCAGAACTTTCTATATTTATCACTATTTCTACTAATATTAGTACTGGTTTTAGATATTATTCTGAATTCCCTATTCTTCTGTGATTTATTAAGTGTTAATTTCCCTTAACTTATTTACTAGTCTTCCACACTAGTTTAACACTAGTTCAACAGCTACTATAAAACAATCATCTTAAAAATATTAAAAACCTCAAAAGTCTCTATTTACTTAGTAGCCTCTTATAATTTGAAATTTCTATATTTATATAAGTATTAATATGCTACAGTCTCCCTAGTGGCCTCTCTTATAGCGTCTCTATAATATTACTTTCTTATATAGTAACTATCTTATATAGTAATTTTCTTATATAGTAACCTCTTTACTACTATATATACTAAAATCTCTATATTTCTATATACGTTAATATCCCTCTACGTATTTCTTATAGTAGTTTTATATTAATATCCTCTTAAGATGTCTCTTCTTTATTTAATAACCTTAATGTAGTAACTTTACTATAATTGCTCTCTTAGGTAGTAACCCTCTTATATAATAATCTTATTATATACTCCATATTTAAAATCTCCATATATGCTATACTGATGCTAGTAACCCTCTAGTTACCTCTTATAGTAACTTTCTCTTATATATTATCTCTCTGTAACTGCTATACTAATACTAATACTGATATCTCTCTAGTTATCTCTTATAGTAATCCTCTCTTATATAGTAGCTTTATTAATATTATATATACTGAAATCTCTATATCTATATACTTATATATATATGCTGATGCCCCTCTAATTATCACTTATTCTTTCAATAGCCTTATTATTAGTAGGTAGCCTGCTTTCTAGTAGCCTTATAAGGGTAGCCTTATATACTATATATTTAAAATGTTTATGTTGCTATATGTATACCAGTGGCTCTCTAGTAGCCTTATATTCTTTCGATGGCTTTAATATTATAGCTTCTTATAGTAGCCTCGTCGATATACTAAACTCTCTATATTTACCATACTAATATTCTCTATATAATCTACCGGTTGAAACCTTTATAAATAGGTAGAAATTCAAATATATTAGGAATGAATTAGTATCTAAATAATAAACTTATATGAGAAGTAATAAATATAGGGATGTAGTTATTAATATATTTAAATCTAACTTATTTATCTGAAATTTCAGCTATTATAGCCTCAATATTCCGTTTTATATATAATTAAACTATAACTTAATAGTTTAATTAAGAGCTACTAGTATATCATAATATGTTTCCCCCTATATAAATTATATCTTTATAGTTTTATTATATAAATAAAGCTATTTCCAAATTCTGAAACTTCTTATAGTATAGTATACCTTCTAGCCTTCCTACTAACCCTCTACTACCTCTTATATACTTTAGGTAAACTTCTAATATTTTTATTAAACCTCTATTTCTATAGTAGGAAGAATAATATTATTTATAGAGTCTCTCGAAGCTTCTTATATGCTACTAGCCTCTTGTATGCTGCTAGCCTCTTATATACTGCTAGCCTCTCGTTAATATAGCCTCTCTTTAATATAACCTCTCATTAACGTAACCTCTCATACGCCGCTAGCCTCGTGTTAACGTGGCCTGAGATTCGAACATATCAGGAATAGATTCGTAACCAAGTGATGAATCTATACGGGGGGCGATAAATGTAGGGGTGCGGTTGTTAATATATTCAGATCTAACCTATCTACCTGGGATTCCAGCTATTATAGCCTAAATACCCCTCTTTACGTATAACTAAGCTGTAACCTAGTAGCCAAACTGGGGGCACTAGTATATCTTAATATAAGATTCCTATATTAAAGAGGATAGATATAATAAAAATAGAGACATATATTTAGTAGCTTCTTAATTACTACTATTAATCTTATAAAATACTATAATTTATTATAAATTATAAATAATCTAACTAACTAAATTACTTCAAGAAAATAGTCTATAGGCTAATAGATATTATATACTTATTAGACATTAGTTACTATCTATAGACTAATAGGATTATAAAATAGTATAACTAGAAGATCTAAGGAATTTTAAGAGTATTTATATACTAATCTTAAAATACTTCAGATAATCTGCTATATATTATATAGTTAGCTTTCTGTAACTAGCAGTATAATATAATAGAAACTATATCTTTCTTTATAATTTATAAATATTATATTAACTTTATTTTTGTTGGTTACGCTATACTGTAGGGCATGCGGTAACTATACACGCTGCCACATACGTGGCGGCATACCCTCTATAGCCTACTGGCCACAGGTGCCTGGCACCCGGCGCCAGCCATAGCCTAGCGGCGTGGCAATTAGTAAGTAATTGCCACGCTGTAGATCTAGAGCCTTACGTGGCGCCGCGTGCCATATAACGTAATAATAACAACAACCGAAAAACCAGAACACCAGTTTGCACCCGTACGACGAGATCACATACAGTATACAATATCCTGATAATTAAACTAATACTAATTAGTAGTTAACATAACTATCATACTACTATACTGTAGATCAGTAAGGCTTACTATGCCAGAAGAAGCAATCGTGAAACTCTATGCCTAAGGTCTACGTAAGGTGAAAGATTGTGAGATTATTACTTAGATGCTTCAGACCCTCCCTACTTTAGGATCTCACTAGGAGCCCTCTAAACTACATACTAACCCCTTACAGATCACTACTATTAAGATACTAATAACTACACTTAACCTTAGTATTAAAATAAAGTAACTTCCTAATAATAACTACTAAGAAGCTAATAACTATAATCACTTTTATTACTTATAGGAGTATATTTAACTAATATAATAACCCTCTTTAAGCTATTACTAGACTTTTTAATACTGAAAATTTATAGTATCTCTAGCTTCAACCCCTCGAGAGACTTATGTAGCCTCTTAAAAACTCTTCCCCTACTCCTCTCTATATGGATCTAGTAATATTAATAACCCTCTCTTACTCTACACCTCTCTCACCTTTATAATAATATCTGAATTAACTTCTATAGGTAAGATATCTACCCTAGGTAGTTTTATATTTATAATAATAGTATTATTAAGTATCTCTATACCTATAAAGCTCTACTAATATTTCAACCTAGTATTCTTCAGCTGAATCCTTAATATTAACTATAAAATTATTATAGAGGAAGATTCTATAAAAGTCTCTACTTATTTAGTATACTAAATAGCTCTCTATATCTATATAAGACTCTATAACTTAGAATTTTTTTAGATATTTAAAAGTAATTTTAAGGACTAGCCTATAGTAACTTAGTAGCTTATTAGTGTTTCTGTAATCTGATATTTTAGGAACTACCTTATAGCTTATAATGTTAAAGTTAATAAGGATAGCGATTAAATCTTTATAGTAATATACTAACTGACTTAGTAAGAGAAGTTTACTTTATAGACTCTTAATAAGATTAATAATATACTGAAATACTATATTATCTTTATAAGTAATTTTAAGAAGTATCTTAAGTAGATTAATAATTTCCTTATAGAGAAGTTAAATTTTATTCTGCCTCTCTGCCATATCCAACTAAAAGTTAAGAATACTATATTAGTAACGTTCCCACTGTAAGTAGTTAAAGAGAGATACCCCTCGCTAAACTAGCTAGTCTATATATATACAGCCTTAAGTGAGAAATCTCTATTATAATTAACAGTCTTACTAGCTTCCTATTTAACTATCTTAAAGCCTCTCTAACAGTAAGAAAACTACTAAAATTCCGGCTGAGACTAACCTAAATATTAAGAATACCCTCTATATGCTACTACTGCCACTCTATTTAATAACATATCTGCTAAATATATTATAAACTTCATAAAGTTATATAATAAAAGTATAAAGTATAGTAGAAGTTTTTATAATATCCTTAAGTTAAAGATCTATATCTTTCGTAATTACTACTTTAAGCTTAGTATCTTATAATATATATAGGTAAGGTTATTTTTAATTATACTTAAAGATAATACTCTTAAGTTTTATTTTAACTACTTAGGTAACTTAAATATTAACTTCATATTTAACTAAATAGTTTAGTAAGTTAAGAACTACTTTAAGAATAATAAGAATTAATAACTTTACCTCTCTAACTGGCAGAATATTATTTTTTAAAATGTTATTACTGAAAATCCTAATAAAAATAAAAAAGAGGCTCTTAAGCTCCTGATCTTAAAGCTTATACATATCTAAAAAGCCTTCCTTATAAAGATCTAAATGGATAATATCCTCCACCTCTAGCTTATAAATATATATTATAGTATACTAGAATACTAGTTAGCCTTCTTCAGCTTCACAGCAATCTCCTAAAATCTCTGTAACTAGTTAAGATCCACTATAAGTAACATCTTATTAATCTAAAAGATGTAATATATATAAGATAATGGAGATAACCACTAGAAGGCAGCTAGAGATTAATTTTAGACTAACTATATATATAACTCACCTCAAGGCAACCCTCAAGACTATAGCTATACTTCTGCATGCATGCAGCCTTACGCTCCAGGTAGCTATCACTCACCTCTAATATCCATATATAGCTATACTAATCAAAAATGCTATATATGTAGTAAACCTAGTTGTTAGTCCATAAGGTATACTCTCGAGGAGAAGTATACCTTATTTAATAGGTATAAGTTAACTACTAACCTTAAGATACACTCTATAGTAGTATACTAAACCTTCCTTATAAGCTATAAAAATGTTAACAGCCTTGACAATAATAGCCTCAAGGTTCTGCTAGAAGTTAATACTAATAGAGATATTATTACGTAATATTAAATAGGTATTAACTTTAAGGAAAGCTACTCTATAGGATCTACCCTAGAGATATTTTTCACGTTATTTTACAGCAAGAAGCCTATTACTCTAAATAGAAGTAAAATCATAAGAATCCTCTAAAATTAGGTAATAGTTTATACTCTCACTAAAAATATTACTATTAGCAGCAAACTTATAGATAATATTACTATCCCTATATATACCTTCACACTTAAAGGCTACTACTTAAGTACCACATTTTAAGGTATTCTACTTAACTTAAATGCTGCTAGATTCTTAACTACTAGATACTCCCAGTTTACTGTATTAAAGCAGTTAGTTATCCCCTCTATTATCCTTACACCTCTATAAGGTAAACTAATTATAATATACTTCAGAGGAGCTGCCTCTATCACAACACTTAGAATAGTTAATATACCTACATTACTTAGTATTATTATATTTTATATAGTCTTATATAACATACTCTTCCTACTCTGCCTCACGGATATAGATTACCTCAGTATTATATTTAATAACATCTATAACAAGCTCCACTAAAGTAAAAAAATTATACTTATTATTTAAAAATAGGAGTATCTATAGATACTTCTTAATAAGGAGAGAATAATTACCTCTATATACCTCACAGAGATAGAGATACAGAGACTCTACTACCACTTTAGACACCCAGCTGTAGTATACCTCTATAATATCCTCACTAAAATGGGATACCTAGTTGAATAGTATACTCTTAAAGCTCTCAAGAGGCATTACTACTACTGCTAAATATATAATGTAGCTCCCTCGTAATTTCATTTTACTATCTAAAGTAATATTAACTTCAACTTCAAGATCATTATTAATATTATCCACATTAATAACCGCAACATGCTTTATATTATTAATGCTACTATAGTGTTTAATGCTGCTTGATTTTTACCTAACCTATTAGTGAAGGTAATATAGGAGGCCCTTAAGGTATATTAGATTAACATATACTAAAGCCCTCCTAATTTTATCACTACTGATGTAAGTATAACCTTTTAATCTAAAGATTTCAGATCAGAAGCAAAAACTATAAGATTGATAGTTTATATTATACTTATTGAGGCGTATAATAGTGTCAGTAAAGTAGAGTATTACTATATACTCCTCCACTATATATATAAGATTTACTATATAGAGCTTCCCACTACCACTTAAGAGGTATCCCTTCAAGCAGCATATAAAGTAATTAATAACACTACTAGCCTGAATAGCTTCATACTTACCCTACTTATATTTAGAGTATACCCACACCTCACGGAAAATTCAGCTCCCTCTCTAGATATTGTTACCCAGGCCTAAGCTATATGCAAAGCTACAGAAGAAGTTTACTATAAGCATGCTAAACACACTATTAACACCATTTTAGTAACGTATAATAGTCTTAATACCTCTCACGTGATAACCTTTCCGCTCCAGACTCTCATATGCGTATAGCGAGAGAAAAAGGGCTGGCAAGGGCTATACCCTCTCGTTACTACTTACAGTAAAATATATATTCTCAAGCTACCTTATAGCCCTCAAGAGTTTTAATTAACAGCTATAAAATAATATTTTAAAAGTAATAAATAAGAAATTAATAATAATGTAACTAAAATTATAACTTTATAAAAACTAATACTTATAGCTTTATATACTAACCCTCAGCTGGGCTAAGAATCTCTAAGTAACCTAACAGTAAACAGAAGCTTATAATCCTGTGTGGCCACTCCAATTTCATCTGCAACTATCCCTAAACCTTCAAATACACAGCTAACACCTCACACTACCTCTATTACAGAAGATAATAATGCCCTCCCTCCTTAAGTAGTTAGTAATCTACTGCCTCAACCTCCAGAGTTTAACTAAGAAGCTTATTTTATAGTATACCTTACAGCTAAGGAGCAGTCAGATCTGGCATTCTTACTTGCCCTCCACACAAAAGGTGTAATTATAACGCCTAGCTTACTATTCAAAGAGTTAATCAAAAAGGAGGTTAAGAGTATTATCAACAACAGTATTATAAAGATTATCTAATATAATCCTATCCTCCATAAGAGCTACAAGCGCTTCAAGTCTTATATTATCAACAAGATTAAGAACAAGGATACTGATAAGATATATAAAAAGTTGAAACTTATAATCCAAAGCTTTAGAGACTATAGTAAGTTCGAGATTTTAATATAATTGCTAATAATCTAATAGAGTAGCTAGTAATTAATTTTAGCTATAGCTCCAATCCTCCTCAAATATAAAAATATAATAATATAGTTTCGTAATATTACTTAAGCTTATACCTAAATTAAAATAGAGCTTATAAAGTATATTATAGCTAATCTATCCTTATATCTTAAAAAGCAGTATCCTCCAGACTTTATAATAATTATTATTAAGCTACTCTATAACCTCACTGAGGCTGGAACCTACTAGTAAGTAATTTACTCCATACACTATAAGGAGTAGTTATAAATAGAGACTTCAATATATAATTTATACCTCCTTATCTCACGCACTTAAAATAATACCTTCAGCCTTATTAGTATATAAACTAATAATACTTTCAGTCTCTCTAATATAGTATTCTCTCGCTGAGAGGATAAAGAGCTTAAAAAGGCCTTATTTAAGGTGAAGCCCAAAATTATACTCTCAGAGACCACACTCCTTATATTTAATAGAGATATCCTGTCGCTCTATAGTGATTACCTCTATCTACACTAAAAGCACCAAGGGTAAAAGTTGGTCCTTATTAACATACATACCGCACCTGAGGCACTCAAGAGGATGTATGTTAAATAATATATATATAGTGCGTACCTTACCTCTATATACTAACTAGAAGCTCTATTTAACCTCTCGCGCGTGGCGTAAAAATAATAACCCTTAAGTGACGATACTACCACACTTAATAAACAGCTTAAGTAGTAAATAAAGTATCTCAACTGAGGCCTCAACTTTATACTACTTAACCTCTCTAAGGTGTATCTTTACACTTTTATTAACAGCTTTTTTACTAATAATACTAACTTCTTATCTTAACTAGAATTTATAATAATCCTAAGCTAAGAGACTGTAACTAATAATAATTAATTTAACCTCTATAGTAACCTTATATATTACTTATCTACTAAAAGTAAGAAAGTTACTAGAAGTATACTTACCTTAGAGATCTACATTATAGTAATTAGTATAAACTTTACCTATATTATAGCTATATTACTTAAGAAGATTCTTAACTACTAAAAGCTCCCTCAGATCCTAACTATTATATATACTAACTTATACTCACTTTATAAGTATCTTATAAAACTTAATACTACTAAAGAGAAGCGTCTAATAATTAATATTATAACGTTAAGATAGTTATATAAACGCTGTAAGCTCCATAAAGTATAGTAGATTAACGGAGATAATAATATTACTAATACCTTCATGAAAAGCACTCTAAACTATACCTTTAAGAGATTTATTAATTTAAACTATATAACTATTCAAATAGAGGGATAAGTAACTCGGATAGAGTAGATAAATAGGCATTCGGACGTTATTTAGGTAAAGGGTATAGATCGCAAAAGATACTATTTTTCGTGTAAATAGATAGGCATTAGGGTATGCGACAAAAAGAAAAGTTGTTAGTGTTAGTTACATTATACTGTAGGGTATACAGTAACTGTACGCGCTGCTACGTATATGGCGGTATGCCCTCTATAGCTTACTAGCTATAGGTACCTAGCATCCAGCGTCAGCCGTAGCCTAGCGGCGTAGTAATTAGTAAGCAATTACCACACTATAGATCTAGAGCCTTACGTGGCGCTGCGCGCCACGTAACGTAATAATAATAACAACCGAAAAATTAGAATACCAGTTTGCATCCGTACGACGAGATCACGTATGGCGTGCGATATCCTGACGATTAAACCAACAATTTTAGTTACTAAGAAGTATATAGAATTATTTAGTAATAATAAGATAACTATTTACTAGCTAGTTTAGAGGATATAGTTAGTAATAATATATATCTATATAGAGATAGCTGCTACTTAATAGAAATTAGAAGCCTAAGTAAATAAAATCTAGTTTCCTACAGATGAATATTAAATTGGTGATATAATATAGTTGAATATATCTAACTATAAGTTACTAAAGTTAAGCTAGAAACTAACTTAACTATACTATAAGTATATAATAGTAAAGATTCCTTTACTATATATTATAAAGTTAGATACTTTAGAATCTATTTACTTATAATTCTTTATAAATTTACCTTAGAGGGTTACTATTAATCTGCTACTTAGGCAGATTATATTTAATAGCTAGCTACTATTATTAGTAAATAATAATGATGAAGTTAAATAGCTAGTTAAAGATATTCTTACTATAAGAATATACTAAATAGAAAGAGAATATTCATAAGAAGTTTTTATTAACTAGGAAGAATATATAAACTTAATATAGAAACTAGTTAATATTATTATAGATATAGTAGTATTAAAGTAATATAAAGTAATATATAGACTAATTATAGATAATAATAGTACTTTAATTTATAGCTTCTAACCTAGCCGCAGCCAGAATAAAGGAGGGTAATATTATAAATTATATCTAAATATCTAGCTAGAAATATATTTAGGTATCTAAAGCTAATTACCTTACCTAGATAGGGCTCCAGTAGGCTCTATATATTATCATACATATAGACTTTTCTATATACTTATAAAAGTTTCTCGTTTACTTCTTAGTTCTAAATAAACAGTATTTTACGCTACCTTCCAGTTAAATAAGCTTAGATCCAGCCCTTTATGAATATTACCTTAGAGGCTATAAATAGTAACTTAAACTTTTTAGACAGCAAAGAATACTTTAATAATTTAAATAAACTTTTATATCTTCTTAAATATAGTAAAATCTATCTACTTTCATATTCTTATTATATATATTTATTACTTCTATAGAAAGGCTGGATATGAAATATCATAATAAAGAAGAAACTTAAATAGTAAATAACTTCAAATTTAAATGTTTTAAAGAATATTTAAGATTTTAGATAATAGTAATTATATAGTTAACCTTTTAGCTAAAGTAGCTATAATACTATATAGTAAACTGACTATATAGAGAAATCTTAGTAATACTCTCTCTAAAACCTATTTATTTTTAATTTAGATACTTTAGTTTATATGTTTTAAAATATGAAGTATTTTATAATTCTCTAGGAAACTTACTTTAGAAATTATATTTAGTATAGTATTAAGTTAGTATTTATTAAAAGCTATGAAGATACTAAAACCAATATTATAACTTTCAAAGGTAAGGAGGCTAAGTTATATTTTTGCAATATTACTTGTTATGCTTTCTTACTATAAATTATATCTTTTTTAGTAATTATAAAAGTAAGGTTCCTAGTGAAATATTAGGTTAAAATATTTATCTTAATTATGAAGAAGTAACTATCTAGAAATTAGAGCTATTAATATTTAATATAGCTAATAAGTTCTTAAATACTATATATTTTATAAGAGGCTAAATACTTCAGTAGTATACTAAGTATAATATAAATCTTCTTCTAAATATTATTACTATTAGAGATATATTATAGAGACTATTTAAAGATTTCTAAGAGATAATAAATAGCTTTAATATTAGTAGCTAGAATATCCTAGAAGAAAGCTACTTACCTATCTTATTTTAGCTATATATAATATTTATATTACTAATAGTTACTTGAAGTATAATAAATATTAGCTTACTTAGGAAGTATATAAAACCTATAGTATTAGTAAGGTAAAATAGATTATTTACTATATAAAGTGTAAGAATATTTTATATATTACCTCTAGAAAGTATATTATATTTAACTTTTATCCTTATTATTAAGGCTATAGTAGCTATATTTACTTTTCATACTTATAGATAAAGCTACTAACTACTTATAGGATTCTTATTTTATAGATTATACTAAATGTATTATAATTATAGTATTTAAAAATTGTATCTTACGTCTTAAGTATTAGTATAAGATTAATATTAAGATCTTTAAGTATAATAATAAACTTTCTAAATATAAGATGCTAAAAGCTATTCTAATTATTCAATATGTTTATGTTAAGCTATTTATATTATATATACAAGGTTAAAATAGAGATATAAAGTATATTAAAGTTATTTTTAAAGTTTATATAAAAGCTACTAGGTAAGAAAGTAAACTACTTTATAATTTCTAGCTTGAAAATTTATAAGTATTGGTATTTCTTTATAACTATATACTAATAAGCGTTTTAGGTTAGTAAATATTACTTTAGAGGTTTTATAAAATTACTTAAAAAGATAATATTATAAAGTTAGATTTAGCTTATCTTTATATATATATTTATAAACATTTTATTTTTACTATGAATACAAAACCTAAATATAACTATTTTATCTATCTTAAGAAATATATTTATATTAGCTTTTTCTTTAGGTATATTTTAACAAATTAGTTTCAAATATAGAAGTTCTCATGAAATAAGGTTATTAAAACTTATAATATTTCTTTTGATAAGATAATGTTTTTAATAGAAATCTAGCTTCTCTATAAGATAAACTTAATAGATCTAACCTTAATAAGATTTCTTATTAGTCATAAAAGTAATAAGCTGTAGTAAAGTTATATAACGTTAGCTTAAATACTTACTTAAGTTTAAATAAAATATTTAATAAGGTAATTTATATACAAATATAAAAAGTAGCTATAAAAACTGAAGATTTTATATTTATATTATAGTTAGCATTTAGTTCTCTAAGGTTTTATATAAAACTATAAAGTTTATATTACTAACCTCTCTAAAGTTATCTACTATATATTTCTATAATTGTATTTATATAAGTAAGATTATAAGGAAGTAAGAAAATTAGATATTTCTAGACAGAATTGAATATAAGAAATAGATAAAATAGTATATTAAAGTAATTAGAAGATTTTTATTTCAAGCTATCTTTTTAGCCAGTATTTCTTAGGTATTTCAAGATACTTCTAAATAATTCTATCTATAGCTATAAAATTATATAAGTTATTAACTAGAGGGAATTCCTAAGGTTTAAACTTTAAGAGAACTTTAAAAAGTTATTATAAGTTTGAAAGATAAACTTTAGCTATAAGGTAAATTAGATTTTAGGAAGTATTTAAGATATAGAAAAATAGAAACTGCTACTTTAGGAATTCTATAGTAAGAAGTATTATTACTATCTATATTGTACTTAGTAGTATCTACTTATTTCTATACTGCGGCTATAATAATAGCTAAAAAGCTTATTTTAGAAGTTATATACAATTATACTTCTAAAGTAAAATTAGTAAAGCTTTTATAAGAAACTTAAAAGTTTTATATTACTACTAAGTCTATATTTATAAGTTTAATAAACATAGATATTTTCTTAAACTCAAAGCTTAACTTAATATTCATAAAAATTAATAGCTATAAGATAATTATAAGATCTATATAGCTACTTTAGTAAGTATACCCTTTTAAATTCTTATAGTAATTACTAATTATCTTAAGTTTAAGTTACTTTAGTATAATATAAGTAATAGTTTTATTTAAGTTATATTTAATAAGGTAGTTTATATGAAGATACTATTTAGTTGTTCAAAGCTTAGAAAGATCTACTATCTAAAGAAAATACTTAATAGTTTTTAAAAGTTTCCTCTCCTTTAGTAATATCTTCTAGAGGTAAGTTTTAAATACTTTAGTTTCAAGTTTGCTATAGAAAAGCTATATTACTAGCTTAAGAAGTATATTATCTTTTTCTCTTATATTAATAATTATATACTTTCCTTCCCCTTAGAAGATATATTTGAAATACTTATATTATTAGTAGATTTCTAAGAGAAATATTATTTTAAGGAAAGTAGAAACTTGTAGTAATATCTTAATATTAAGATTATTTAAGATTGAAAAATATGATAGCTATAGGTTTCTTAAGTGGTGTATATTGAAAAGTTTCTGAAATATTATGTAAAATATATATAATATAGTAATTAGTTTAATATTTATTTTAAACTTAAAAGATGTCTCCTATAATATAATTAAACTTTCTATATAGAAATTAAATACTACTAATGAGATATTACTTTTATTAATTATACTGTAATTATAATAAAAGTAGATCTTACTTATATAGCTAGTTAATTATTCTATTTTAATTAGAATTCTTAAGTTAACTACTAAGTTGAAGCTAAGTATATAATATAATATCTTAGTAAAACTAAAAACCTTCACCTTGAGTTTAACTATAAGGTTAGTAATTTATAGAATAACCTTATTAATATTGTAGATATTAGCTTTATAAATAATAGTAAGAATTAAAAACGCTTTTAGATTTATATTATATATCTTTTTAGTAGTTTTATAGTATAGTAAGCTAATCAATAGAATATTATTACTATTCTAATAATTAAAGTAACGTTTTTAATATTATTATAAGTAATGTAAGAAGTTATTTTTATTAGCTACTTTTTATTATATTATAAGTAAATCATATAATAAATACGTTTAGTGGAGGTAAGATATATTTAGTAGTCTGAATTTAGTATAGTATTTAGTAAATAATATATTTTATTTAGTTACTTTTACTTTATATTTATAGTAGTATCTAAGCTCTTTACTTTATATATAGTTCTAACTGTAAAATTGACCTGGTAATAGTATTTATGCTAATGCTGGCTTATAACTGGTTTAAATAGTAATAGAATTACCTATTATTATAGATAATTATACCTCCGGTTATAATATTTAACCCTACAGTGGAGGAAGACCTTATAGTGATAATCTGTAGTGGCTGAAAGTAACTACTAAGGTTATAGAGTTAAGAATCTTTCTAAACCTCTTGAAGATAGGATAAAACAGAGGGCCGAATACTAAGTATTCTATAATCTATCGCTCTTCTATATCCTTCACGATAAAACTGAAATTCCCCTTTAATCTATATAGCTACTTATAACTAGGGGAATATAATAGTGGGAACTATATATTCTATTATAACCTCTATAACTAGAAATATTAATATCTCCTAGAGAGTCTAAATAATATTATAAGTATTAATATTAATAGATAGACTCTAGAAATTCAGAAGAAAATCGTCTAACTATCTTATAATATACTATATTAAGCTAATACTTTTAGAGACTAGTTATTAATTAGATAGTATCTTAATATTAATATGCTATATTAGTTACTAGATATTTTAGAATATTATAATATTATAATTAATAGAGTTTTAGATATTATATAGTTATATTAAATATATCTGTATCTATACTATTATTATTTATATATTAGCTATATTTAATTAGAATATCAAGATTGTTTGCTAATAAGAGTAGGCTGAGTTCCGCTACACTTATATAGAGATCGTAAGTTAGCTTATATTAGTGGCGGAAAACTTTCGTTTCAGTAGTGGAAAACTTTCGTGTTGGGGGCGTAAAACTTCGTCTGGAGGATATAATATATTTTATAACTACTAAAGTAATATAATTATATATAAAGTTATGATATATTAGTATCTATAACTTCTAGCTATAATAAAAAACTTAAGGAAAATACTTTAAAGTTATATTTATATCTATAGAAAACCTTATACTTAATAACTTTATAAAATCTCTCTGAAATTACAAATTAAGTATTTCTATTATTTAGATTAATATAACAAACTAATTAAACTACCTAAAAGTTCAATAAGAAGGAGACCGTTAAGAAAAACTATTTATATTAATACTTAAAGATCTCAATAAGGCTATTAACTACCAGTTGGAACTTAGAAACTCCAAATTTAATAATAATATAGTTAAAAGGAAGTTTGGAGGTATCTAAAATACTTAGGATACTAGAGGGTATTCTTAGCCTAAATAATAAGGAATATCTAAATAGTTCATAAATAATATTACTTTTTCTATTATAAAAGTAGAAGTTTAATAAAAGTAATAAAGCTATAAAAGAAATCTCTTATAAAATATAAATAGAGTGTTTGAATGAATATTAATTTAAAAAGGCTAGCTTATAGATACAGCCTTTAAAGCTGGAGGAATATATTAGAAATAATATATTTAAGTGGTAGAGTTTATATTTTTTAAGCTTCAGGTATTTAGAATGTCTCTATAGGCTTCACCCCACTTAAATCAGTTAAAATAAAGCCTTACATAGTGTATATAGCTACATTTAGTTATAAATAATATACACCAGATTTTGCCTTCTAATTATATATAATATTAACATCTGGCTGGCTTTTACCGTATTGGTAAGTATAGTAGGTTTGAATCCTGTAACAGGTAACCGCAACCGGTAGTTATAGTATACCTTCCGGTTATGAAATTAAGTATAGTAACTACTACTAACTGGTGATATCTACTACTAGCTATTAACAGCTAGTAATAAGTATAACTAGCTAGTAGTATATATTATATAATAATTAACTATAATTATTAAAAGAATATCTATAATAAATATAAGCTTATATCTTCTCTTTATATCTTCTGTATTTATTATCTATTATATTAACTAACTATATATACCACCTGAGGCTTCCTCTATCTAAATAGTTTCTTAGCTTTAGCTTATTTATAGAATTTATAAGGTAAAAGCTAGCTATTAGATATACTTCCCTAAATATAACCCTAAGATATATGTATATTAGCAACAGATTAGAGTTCTTTAATATAACCACTATTATTGTTTAGTTATAAAACCTTAGGTAGAAAAAGAATAAGTATTAAACTATCTTTCTATCTTAATTCCAGAAACCTTAAGTAAGTACTAAAGAATATAACTAGTTAAATATGATTTAGATTTTCCTACTAAAAGCTACTTTTAGTCTCTACCTCAAGAGACTATTTATTATAGTAAATCTTTCTATAAAATATAAATTCTCATTATCTAAAGTTTAGAATATAATTTAGAAGCTAAAATATATTAAAGAAATATTCATTTACTACCAGCTACCCTACTAGAGATCTACTATTTATAATATAAAATATAATATTATAATAACTAAAGTAACTAAAAAGAGACAATACTGTTTAAATTCTAGTAGCTTCTTTTCTACTTCTAAAAGACTTGTTAAGAATTACTAAAATACGTATAAATATTATAGATATAGTAAGAACAGGTATATTTATAGAGATTATATAATATAAAAATATAAGAAAGTTAATATTAAGATTGTTAAAGTTATAGTTACTATAGATGTTACTAAAAGTAACTAAAGAAATACTAATATCAGACCCAGAAATAGTAAGAATTTAGAAAGAAAGTAACTTTATAGCAGAATCAAGCTCTAAAGTTAACTAAAATAGAAATAATAAAAGAGGGAAAATAACAGAAAAGAGGATAGGTAAGTAACTAGTGGTTAGCTATTATTGAAACTAAAATTGATAGAGGTTACTTTATTAATATACTTATTAATATAAATAATAACATCTATATTATTATCAATACTTCCTTTATAAAGGAACTTTACTTTCTACTGACTCATAAAATAAAGAGGTAAATAAGAAATTATACAATTAAGTTATTACTTAGTAATACCCAGAAGGTAACTATTTGAAAACTGAAAATTAGTAACTATCTATATATAATATATATTTATATTATAAAGAAACTTCAGCTATTTCTGTACTTTAGGTATTTATAAATAAAGAATATTTATATTTCATATACAATAGAAGTTGAATAAACAATCTATAAATAGAATAACATCATCACTTACTTAGAATACTAAAAAAAGCTAATATAGCTTAAAGAAAAATAGGTAGTTTACTTACTTAATAGTAAGTTATTTACTTTTATATATGAGTATACTATATAGTATATTAGTAAGATATTAGATTCCTACTTAATTATACTTATTAATTAATTAATACTAAGAAAATACTAATTTCAAAGGTAGAGGTAAACTTAAAGATTTATATTTTATAAATATATTAAAGATATTTCTAAGCCGTTTTTATCTTAATATAATATACTAACTATTTCTCAGTTAATTCGACATAAAGTATTATATTCTACTATGTTGTAAAAGTAAAAGATAGAAATCTAATTTTCTATAAAGCCTTCTCTATAATATATCTTAGAAGAAACTACTAGAACTTAAGAAAAACCTCAGAGAATCTACTAAATAAAGGTTTTATTAAAATAAGTAGCTTCTTTAGTTATATTCTAATTCTCTTTATAAGGGAACTAGATATAAGAATATACTCATACATCAATTTTAAAGCTTTTAATATAATTACTAAGAAAAATTATTACCTTATTCTTCTTCTATTAAGCACCCTCTTGAAAGTTACTATAACTTACTAATATAGTAATCTGAAGTTTATTACTATAGTTATATTAAACGTCTCTAACTATTCTAAATTCTATACCTCTCGTGGTACTATTTAGATAGTTGCATCCGACAGTTAGCTTTTACCTTATATACTCTATAGATAAGCTGAAGCTGAGGAACTATTTAAATAGAGGAAACCTCAGGTAGTATATATAGTTAGTTAACATAATAGCTAATAAATAAGGAAAGTTTATTTATTATAAAGACAAGGTATAAGTTTATATTTATTATAGTTACTTCTTTAAAGGATTGTAATTAGTTATTATATAGTACTAGCTAATACTACTTAATACTAAGTAGTAATAGTTACTAGTTAGTAATACTTATTACTAAGTAGTACCAGCTAATATTATATTTAGTTTTATAATAAGAAGGTATATTAACTACTAGTTATAGTTACCTGTCGCAGGATTCGAACCTACTATATTTACTAAAATAGTAAGAGCTAGCCAGACGTTAGAAGTTTATTACTATATTTTATAAAGTTAAGATTTATAGAGTAAATTTACTAGTTTCACTAGGGGAGGGTATATTATATATATTATTATATACAGTATACTAATAGAGTTAAAGGTGTTAATATCTAGTATGTAGCCTATAGACTATATATAGGCTAGATCTAGATACTTTAGGTAATTAGTTACTAATTACCTAGTAGCTAGTAATAACTAGTAGTTAGTTATTACTAATAGTAGTAGTTTCTACTACTAGGTTATACTATATAGTTAGTATATTATATAATTTTTATAACCTTATAGCTTTTATACTACTAATATTAACAAATTTCCTTTTTACCTTTTAGCTATAGTATACTATATCTCTACATATAAGATAGGATTAATTAAATAATCTATATTTTTAACTAAATAACCTTCTGAATTGTTTTCTTTTATTCTAAATACGTAATCTATCCTTCTATATAAACTATTATACTATTTATATTTATAAATCCCTCTAGAATATAGTTTAGAGATCTTTTAGTGAATATATTAGTAAGAGGATTCTTACTACTAATTTACTATATCTCATAAAGTTCTTAATATTTATATAATTACCTTAAAGCTATAATATTAATTATAAATCTCTTCTTTTTTACAATATTAAGTTTTATAAAATATTTATATAATAAATATAAGTTAGTATAAATAATTATAAGGATTGAAGGAAGGTTATAATAAACTATAATTATTTGTAATAATATAATAATGATATATTTATAATTTTTATTAGTAATTATAATATAAGTCTCTAGAGTAAGTATACTTCCAATTATTTTTTTACTTTTAGTTAACAAGTAATAAATTAAGTTACTTTAGATTATAAATTTACTTTTATTAGTAGCTATTCTTTAACTTAGAATTATTATAAATTCCAGTTAAGATAATAAGTTAATATTATTAATAAAGAAGCTATGTATAAAAATATAAAGATATACTTTAGAGAGATTAATAGAGATAAAAAGTAATTTGTAATTTAAACATTCTATTTACTATTTAATATATTTATTAAAAGTAGTAATATTATTACTAGAGAGTTATTATTATTATACTATATATAATAAATTAAAAACTATTCTAGACTAATAGATTAGAATAATATATATTTTATATATATATTATTTAATATAGCTTTTTTTAAGTATCTTAGAGTTTATAAAGATATTAATAATAATAAGCTTATAATTCTAGTTGTTTTACTTAAGAAGGAGGTTTTCACCTTAGAGGGAAAGTATATTAGTATTAAATACTAATAATATTAATTTTATAAGAAAGATCTTAAATTTTACTATAAAGAAAGCTTTTACTAATTCTTTATCCTCTTATTAAGTAAAAATAGTATTAGAAAAACTAAAGGTATTATCAGTTTATATACTACTTATACTAAATACCTTATTATTAAGTTAAAATATAGAAAAGTAAATATTATAAGTAGATATTCTTTTATATAACTATTCTTTATAATACTTTAAATATATTACCCACCAATAGATACTAACTTCGTCTAAACTATAAAATAGTTTAATAATTATTATTTTAGATCCTAAAAGATTTTAATCTTTAAAATAAGTAAGTAACTTAGTTATAATATATCTTATAAGTTCAGTTTTAACTTAAATAGTCTAAATAATATCTTTTAACTCGAAGAGAAAATTTTCTTTTTTTCATTTATGTATAAATAATAATTATAATTAAGTCTTAGCTACTTTTCTAAATTATAGAAAGCTAAATAAGAATTATAAGTTTTCTATTATCTTTAAAACTTTAAATTATAAGTTTTAATTTCTTATATACTTAGTTACTATCTATATTCTTAATTATAAGAATAATTTAAAACTTAAAGATAATATAGTTTATATAGAGAATAGAATTATATTAGATAATCTTAACTATATTAATATTAATAATACTTTTTACTTTCTCTTTAATTACCTCTTTAAAAGGAAGGTTAGAAGTAGTAATAATTTCTTTTTAGTAGAAGAATCTAGAGAGAATTAGATTAGCTTCTCTCTTAATTATAAGGAAAACTATAATTTAATTTTCTTAATTACTTTCTTATTAAAAGAGGTTTCCCCAGTAAAATATAACTCTTTAAAGTTTAAGAAATAACCTTATTATTTTCTAATATTTCAATATATTTATCCTTATCAGAGAATAGTAATATATCATTTTTAATATAAAAAGGAAGAATATTATTATCTTCTGATACCTCTAGAGTATTTAGAAGTTTAGGAATAATAAAAACTAAAATTAGAAAATATAAAATGTCTAAAGAGGAATCTCTAACTTTATGAATATTACTATTATTATATTTATAATAAAAGTATTCTTATATTTCTATTAGGATATCTAAATAAGGAGGAATATAATTACTTTTATAGTATACTTTTATAGCCGTTAAATAGAATATTTAGGAACTATAAGGAAAGTTAATAATATATACTTCAGTATAGGTAGTAAGTAGATAGAAGAAACCTTACTAATCTTTCATTTCTCACTATATATATATAAAGAATTATAGTAAGAAGCTTATAACTTAAGAAGTATCAAGCTTATTATAAATAGCTATAATATTTATAACTATCTATTTTATATATTTATAATAGATAGCTTCAGTTACTTTTTAGACTATCTATATCTATAAGATTATCTCTAGAAATAAAGTAGCATCTTGAGTAAGCTAGAGATAAACTCTAAAGATAAGTAATATAAATATAAAACTATTTAGGCTAGTAGTATTATTTATTAACTTTGAAGTAGCCTGAAAGTAATATTTTTAGAATAATATTAAGTATTCTTAGTAGTCGATCTTATATATATAATAGAAGAGAATACAAGAATATTCTATCTTACTAATATTATTATAAGCTTTAATAGATATAATCCTAATAGTTAAATTTATTATTTTAACTTCTAAGTAAGAATCTTCAGATTAGAAGTTTATTTAAGTATTAGTAGAAATACAATTAGATAGATTTAGGTAAATATTAATTTAGTATACTTTAAAGGCTTTCTATATTAATCTTACTGAAATATTAGGTAGGAATTAAATAGTATTAAACACTATAGTTATATTAATAATATAGAAGATAAAGTAATTACCTCTAACGTAAAAACTATTTATAATAACTTGAAAGTTAAAGTTAATATTATTATAAAAAGTGAATTTAAATTAAGAAGAGATAATATTATATCTCTAATATTAGTAATGGTATTTTTTAAAAGCTATAAAAGCTTCTTAGTTAACTAAATATCTAGCTTTATAGGGAACTTCTTAAAGATATATAATAGAGAAATATCTAAAGGAATAATAAAGTCTCTAGATCTTAATCTCTATTAAATATAAAGAAAAAAGTATCTCCTCCTTATTTAATAATATCTATAAATATCTCTATTTATATATAACTTAGATAAATTTCTTATTTTAATATAGTTACTTATAGATATTCTTAAAAGTAATATTAAGGTAGTTTATATTAGTAAAATATAATAGAAATAGAGTTTTAAAAAGAAATATATTAAAGATTATTTTACTCAGTAGTGTAGATATATTAACTATATTTATTATCTCTATAGATTTACCTCTCTTAAAATAAATAGAGATTAACCTTCCTCTGGAAACTTCTAAGAAAATAGAGAGAAAGATAGTTTAATTCAGAATATTAAACTAGAAGTAGCCAGCTATAAAGTAATTCGTAGTATCTAAATTAGGTAAAGTTCCTTAGAAAACTATATTCAAATAGTATCCTTTAAGGATAAATATAGATACTAAAATAATAGTCTTCTAAGTTATATTATTTTCTTTTATTAGGATATAGATTACTACCTAGTTCTAGAGGATCTTTATAATCTTTTAGCTATCTTAAAGTATAAATTATTCTTTGAAGTAGGAAATTATATAATTATTTAAAAAGCTATTTAGAAAACTTAATACTTCAGATTAAATCTTAAACTAATAGTCCTACAGGTAATATATTATTATATTCTTTTTAATAGTAAGTTTATAAATATCTCTAAAGTTGTTATTTTAGTTTTCTCCTTCCTTATACTATATAAAGAAATAATAATAAGTAGATATTAATATATCTGTTATATAGAAATTAGATTTATATTAGTTATTAAAGTTTCTACTCTCCTCGAGAGAGTATCTTATTAACTAGTAACTAGATTTACTATAAATATAGTATTTATTATTAAATTAGTTATATAAAGTAGTAGGAATTAAGTAATATTTTCCTCTGAATAATATTTAGAAGTATCCTAATAGCTATATCTATATCCTCAGTAAGAACTTTAAGGTAAATTATATATTCAATTAGTTTAGTATTAATTTATACTAATTAATAAGGATCCCTCAGAATTATTAGTATCTTTAAGTATATATTAAGATATTATAGGAGGAAAGTTTTAGTTACGCTATACTGTAGGATATATAGTAACTATATATACTGCTACGTACGTAGCAGCCTACTCTCTATAGCCTACTAACTATAGATATCCAGTATCTAACGCTAGCTATAGCTGAATAATGTAGTAATTAGTAAGTAATTACTATCTTATAGATCTAGATCTTTATATAATACTATATACTATATACTATAGTAGTAATAATAACTAAATACTAAAATACTAGTTTATATCTATATAATAAGATTATATATAGTATTTAATTCTCCTGATAATTAAACTAATACTAATTAGTAGTTAACCTAATTATAATACTACTATACTACAGATTAGTAAAACTTATTATACTAAAAGAAGTAATTATCAAACTCTATATCTAAGGTTTATATAAGGTGTGTTATAGGCTATACCTGGATATCTAGCCAGAGCTATACCTAGGTATCTAAAGCTAACCTCCTCGTCCGGGTGGAGCCCTAGTGGGCTCTATATAGCACTATATAAATAGACTTTTCTACACACTTATAAAAGCTTCTCTTTTACTTTTTAGTTCTAAATAAATAGTATTCCATACTACTTTCTGGTTAAATAAGTTTAGATTTAACTTTTAATATATTTAGAATTTAGTTTTATTTACTATATAGATAATACTAAGTAGAATATAGTTTCTTACTAGTTAAGTATATAATCTAGTTAAGTATAGCTTCTAGAATATAATACTATATAATAAGTAACTAACTAACTAATATAAAAAATAATAGAGAGTATTAGAATCCCCCAGGATACTCCTATAAGTAGTAACTCTATAAGTAAACTACTTTAGTAGTAACTATAATATATTTTAAGCTCTCTCTATTAATAGATTAATAAGCTTTTATATAAGTTAGTAAGATAAGATACTATAGTAAGTAGTAACCTCCAGATAGCTATTATAATAGATACTTCTAGCCTATATTAGGATACTCTAGTAACTTCCAGAATAATATCTATTAGAATAATAGTTCTTAAAATTAATAATATTACTATATTTCTATTAGTAGCTAACTACTAGAGGAAGTTTCTTTCCTTACTTCTGAAGTTTTTAGGTAGGTAGAAGGAATATTAAATATAAATTTAATAGATAAAAGCTAAACTTAAGATTAATAACTATTTCTTTAATAGTAATTAGGAATATTAGTATTTAATTTATTTCTATTCAGACTTTAGTTTTTAGTAAGTAGTTAAAACTTTCTATATAGTGGGAAAGCTAGAGAATTCCTATAATCTAAATAATTTTTCTAAGTTACTTAGATAGAATTTACTTAGATTCTGATAGTTAATTTTATATTATTATCTAGCTATAAAGTTTTAGATAGAAAGAAAATAAATATCTAACTATTTTTCTATCTTAATTTAAAAAGATTCTAGTTAATATTAGAGGATATATATAGCTAGATATAGTCTAGATCTTACTACTGGAAGCTATTTTACTTCCCTACTTTAAGAAGCTATTTATTATAATAGACTTTTCTATAGAATATAAATTTAAGTTATTTAAAACTTAGAATATAGCTTGAAAACCTAAATATATAAAGGGGATATTAGTTTACTACTAACTGCCCTATTAGAAATCTACTACTTATAATATAGAAAGTAATATTATAATAATAGAAGTAGGTAAGAAGTAATAATAATACTGAAACTTTAGTAGCTTCTTTTTTACTCCTAAGGAGTATTCTAAAAACTACTAAAATATCTATTAATATTTTAGATATAATAAGAAAGATTATATATATAGAAACTATATAATATAAGAGAATAAGAAAGTTAGTATAAAGGTTATAAAAACTATAGTTACTTTAAATTATATTAGGAATAACTAGGGGGATAGTACTTTCCTACTTAGTAATAGTGAGAATTTAGAAAAAAAAAACTTTAGAGTGAAATTAGATTCTAAAGCTAATAGAGGTAAAAATAATAAGATAGGAAAAATAATAGGAAAAGGAATAAGTAAGTAACTAGTAGTTAGCTACTATTCAGACTAGAAGTAATAGAGATTACTTTATTAATATACTTATTAATATAAACTATAATATTTATACTATTATTAATATTTCTCTTATAAAAAAACTTTACCTCCTACTAGTTAATAAGTTAAAAAAATAGATAAGAAAATATATTACTAAACTATCACTTAGTAATACTTAAGAAGTAACTATCCTAACTTTAGAAGTTAGTAGCTATATATAAAAAATCTATATCTATATTATAGAGAGTCTATAGCTACTTTTATAACTTAAGTAGCTATAGATAGAAGATAATTATGTTATTTATAATACTGAAGTCTAATAAATAACTTATAGGAAGGATAATATAATAGTATACTTAAAATATTAAAATAAGTTAGTATAGCTTAAAGAGATCTAGTTAGCCTACCTACTTAATATTAATTTATTTATATTTTTCTGTTAATATATTATATAATATTTTAGTAAGATATTAAATCCCTACTAGGTTATATCTATTAGTCTGGTGGATATTAAGAAAATATTAGCTCTAAAAGTAAAGATAGATCTAAGAAATTATATTCCTACAAATATCTTAAAGGAATTTCTAGATCCTTTCTATTTAGATTTAGTATATTAGCTACCTTCTAGCTAACTAGAGATAGATAACTATATTCTATTAATTTCTAATAATAAGAAATAGAAACTAAATCTCCTATAGGGATCTTTCTATAGTATATTATAGGAGGAACTTTTAATATCTAAAAAAACTCTAGAGGATTTACTTAATAAGAAGTTTATTAAAATAGATAACTTTTCTATTAGTATTCTAATTTTCTTTATAGGGAAGTTAGGTAGAGAAATATACTTCTATATAGATTATAAAGTTTTTAATATAATTATAAAGAAAGATTATTATTTCCTCTCTTTAATATTAGAGACTCTTTAGAGAATTACTACTACCTATTAGTATATTAAGCTTAATATTATTACTATATTCTATAAGATTAAAATTAATAATATAAATCAGAAGAAAATAGTTTTTTAGATATATTATAGTCTTTTTAAATAGATAGTATACTTTTTTTAAGTTACTAATATCCCTAGTATATTTTAATAGTATATTAATAGCTACTTATAATAATTTCTAGATAATTTAATTATAATATATATTAATAATATTCTTATTTATATTAGTAATCTATAAAAGAAATATAAGGAGAAAGTCTACTAGATACTTAGCTACCTTACTAATATAAGCTTTAAGTTAGATTCTAAGAACTATAAGTTCTTTATTATTATAGTTAAGTATCTTAAGTTTAATATATTAGCTAGAAATAGTTTTTCTTATAACTTTAAGATATTAGAAACTATTACTAAGTAGCTTCCATCTAGTTTACTGAAGTATATCTATAGTTTCCTTAAGTTTATAAATTATTATAAAATCTTTATATTTTAGTATAATATTATTATAGAGGTTTTAAACTATCTTACTTAGAATTTATTCTTTTTAACTAGAGACTAAAGTAGTAAGAAACTTTCTTTATACTAAAATAACTTTTTACTATAGAATTAGTTTTATAGATATTTAATTTTAATACTCTAATAATAGTAGAGATAAACTATTTAGAGTACACTCTAGAAGTTATATTAACTTAAGCTAATAAAGCTAGAGTGAGATATCTAGTAGTTTTTCACTCCTAATATCTAACCTCTATAGAGTTTAATTACTTAATTTATAATAAGAAACTTCTTATAATATTAGTTTATTTATAGATATAAAGAGTGAAGCTATAAAGTATTGGGAAGTTTAAAATCCTTACTAATTATAAGGACCTTAAGTATTTTATAAAAGAAAATAACTTATAGAGAAGTAAAGCTAATAAGTAGAGAAGTTATTATAGTATAACTTTTACCTTAAATACTAACTGGATATTTATGTAGTAGTTTCTAATACTTTCTCCTAGAGGGAATAAAATACTCCTAAAAAGTGGGATAATAAGAGGTAATAGAGATAGGTAATATAGATTATTCTGATTATTATTATTCCTATAGGATTCTAAGTAAGATATATAGATACTACTAATATCTAGATTTTTAAAGGAAGATTAGATTTATAAGAAATATAAAACTAAACTACTAAGAAAGATTCTTTATACTAATAGATTTTTATAGTAATCTAGTAGGGGAAGTATAGTTTTCCTTCTAATCTCTATATTAAGATCTAGATTACTAAGTATACTATTAATATACTGAAATAGTTTATTTTTAGAGAGAGATTTTAGATACTAAATAGTAAAGAGAGTAATAGCCTCCTTAATAAGTTTAAAATTAGGTTAGTATAGAAGTTATATAATTTCTCCCCTATAGGCTACCTAGAATACAATAATATACTAGATATTATAAGCTAGTATTTCTACTAGCCTAAATAGTTATAGAATATCTACTAATTTATATATAATTATAATATATATAGAAGTATTTATATCTAGAGGTAAGTTAAGAAGGGATTCTTAAAGTTCTTACTAATACCTAACTAGTTATATTTAAATTTATTAATAAAATTTATTACTAACTTACTTCCTACAAAAGAATAAGGTAGCTACTACCTCTAGGTTATTATTAATTAATTAAGTAAAGTTTCTATACTGGAGCAGATAGATATAATAAAGATAGAAGTATATATTTAGTAGTTTCTTAGTTACTACTATAGGTTTTATAGAATATTATACTTTATTATAAGTAATAGAGAGTCTAACTAAGTAAATTACTTCTAGAAGGAGTTCTATAGGTTAATAGTTATTATATATCTATTAAATACTAATTACTACCTACAAACTGATAGAATTATAAAACAGTATAACTAAGAAATTTAAGTAGTTTTAAGGATATTTATATATTAGTTTCAGAATAATTAAGATAGTAAATAGTAGTATAGTATAATAAAGATTATATTTTTCTTTATAGATTATAGATATTATATTAACTTTATTCTAGTTACTAAAGAGTATATAAAACTACCTAATAGTAGTAAACTTACTACTTACTAGCTAGTTAAGAAGATATAGTTAGGAATAATATATATTTATATAGAGATAGTTACTATCTAGTAGAAATTAGAAACTGAAGGAAATAAGATCTAGTCTCCTGTAGATTAATATTAAGTTAGTAATAAAATATAACTAAATATATCTAACTATTAGTTACTAAAGTTAAGCTAGAAGTTAGCCTAACTATATTATAAATATCTAGTAGTGAAAGTTTTCTTACTATATATTATAAAGCTAGATACTCTAAAGTTTATATTCGTAGCATAATAGCTATAAGGCTATTAGAGCCCTATAGTATACTAACTATATAGTATAGTCTAGTGGCAGAAACTACTGCTACTAGTAATAACTAGCTACTAATTATTACTAGCTACTAGGTAATTAGTAACTAATTACCTAGAATATCTAGATCTAGTATATATATAATCTATAGATTATATACTATAAATATTAATATTATTAACTTTATTAGTATACTATATATAATAATATATATAATATACTTTCCTCTAGTGAAACTAATATTAATTAGTAGTTAACTTTACTATTACTATTTACTGTAAATTAGTAAAGTTTATTTAGATAGAAATAATAATAGAAGATTATTAAGCTTAACTTAAGGTAAACCTATTAATCTCTTAATCTATTTAGATACTTTTAATAATAACCTCTTACCTAACTTAAGGTAAGATAATATCTTATTAATAATTATACTAATATATCTTAATTTTAGTAGCTAGATATCTATCTATACTTAAAATTAACTTACAGAAGAAATTCTAAATATATCTTATATAAATATATTTAGTAAATATCTCTATTATAAAACTTACTAGATTTCTATAGTAAAGGAATTTATAGTATCTTAAGTTTCTCTTAATCTCCTTATATTTCTCTTCTTCTTTTTTATATCCTTCTATTTTCTCTCTTTTTTCCCTCACTTAATTAATAGATAATCTCTCTCTCTAAAATTAAATTTTACCTATATAATATTAATAAATAGAATTAGTAAATAGTAAAAATAGAATCTTCTATTTTTCTCCTTCTTTCCTCTCCTAATTTATATCTTTTTATAATTTCCTTATAGTTAGAGAATAATTAGTAAAATATCTAAGCTAGTGGAACTTCTTAGAAGATCTTTTGTAAACCTTAATATAATAAGTAATATAATTTCTTTAGAAATAAGAATATTAATAAAACTGAAGCTTCTTCTTAATAGTAAGATCTTTAGTAAATAGAAAGTTTTTAATTCTATTATAAAATATAACTCTAACTAAATTAATAACTAAATAGTATAGATTATAGTAATATTTATATATAATTACCTCTTTAGTAGAGACTTTCTAAAGTCTTTTAAAAATAACTTTAAAAAGTAGCTAGAGGAGGTATAGGCTACTGTGGATAAATAAGTTCCTTAGTATTTATAGGAAATTATCCTTATTTATAATATTAAAGTTAATATAAAAAGTAAGTAAATCTACTAGATCCTTATAAATCTAATAAGGTAAGATAAGTTTATCCTATAGACTAAGGAAGAAGTTTAAGAGATAGTAATAAAGTTATAGAATTCTAAGATACTTATTAATAACTAACTAACCTTCCTTAATAAAATTAATTTTATTTAGTAGATATATTCTACTCTCTAGAAGTAATACTAAAAAGTAACTTATTAAGATTTTATAAAGTTTAATATTTATTTAGCTACCTTAAGGAACTAATTCTAAGGAATATCTTAATAAATAGAGAGATTTATAGTTAACTTACTATTATTAGTAATAGATATAACCTCTCAGTAATAAGGATAATTTAAAGAATAAGATATTTAAGATTAATAAAACTAATAACCTCCTTATAATTAAGATTAATAGTATAAACCTTCTACTTTACCTGCTGTAACTTCTCTCTTCTATATTAACTTTATAAATAATTACTAAGAGACTGGATCTCTCTCTTTCAATATACTAACAGCTAAGAATATAACTAATCTTATAAAGATATACAATTTTAAGATAAAATATAGAGAAGCTTTCTATAATATCTTTAAATTAAAGATCTATATTTTTAGAGATTATTATCTGAAGTTAGATATTTCTAACTATATTTAGACTAAAGTCTTTTTAATTATATTGAAAAACTAAGCTTCTAAATACTATTTTAATTACTTTAGTAATACTCTCAATATTATAATATCTTATAATATAGCCTACTATATTAAAAACTATTTCGAAAGTGATAAAAGTTAATAGATTTATCTTACTAACTGATATAATATAATATTTATAAATATCATTACTAATAATTTAGATAAGATAAGAAAGGAGGTATTTAAGATTCTTTTTACTAAGCTGATATATATTTAGAGAATCTTCTTTCTTAAATAGTATACTAATTTTAGTTTCTAAAACTATCTCTTAAGTATATACTGAGGGATATTAGAATACTAGTTAGCTTTCTTTAGTTTTATAGTAATATACTAGAGAGTTTATAATTAATTATAATTTACTATTAGTATTACTATAAGCTTCCCTCCTATAATATTGTAATATATACTTAAAGATACTAATAATCCTGAGAGATCCTTATTGATTAGTATAAATTAATACTAAACTAATTAGATATATAACTTACCTTAAAGTTCTTACTGAGGATATAGATATAATAATTAAGAATATTTCTAAATATTACTTAAAGGAGGATATTACGTAACTTTAGCTTCCCTATATAGCTAGTTTAATAAAAAATACTATATATATAGTAAACCTAATTACTGGTTAATAAGATACTCTCTTAAAGAAAGAAGAAACTCCTATAACTAATATAAGTTTAACTTCTATATAATAAATATATTAGTATCTACTTATTATTATTTTCTTATATAATATAAGGAAATAGAAAACTTGAATAATAACTCTAAAAATACTTATAAGATTACTATTAAAGATAATATAGTAGTATATTACTTCTAAGATTGCTAGCTTAGAAATTAACCTGAGGTATTTAGTTCTCGAAGTAACTTTTTAAATAACTTTATAATTTTTTATTTTAAAGAATAATATATACCTCTAGATAGTTAAAAGATTATAAGGATCCTCCAGAATTAAGTAGTAATTTATATTCTAATAAAAGAAGATAATATAACTAAGAAGATTACTATTCTAATATTTATATTTATCCTTAAAGGATATTATTTAGATATAGTTTAGTAAGAAATTTTACCTAACTTAAATACTACTAGCTACTTTATAGCTAGTTACTTCTAGTTTAATATTCTAAAATAAACTATCTTTCTCTCTATTCTCTTAAAAACCTTAAGAGAAGAATTAATCTCTATTTATTTTGGAGGAGGTAAATCTATAAAGATAATAGATATAGTTAATATACTTATATTATTAAGTATATTAATATTCTATATAATTTCTTATAAGATTCTATTTTTATTATAGTTTACTAATATAGATCACCTTAGTATTATTTTTAATAATATTTATAACTAATTATATTAAAATAAAAAGATTATCCTAATTATATATAAATAGAAATATCTATAGATATTATTAGATAAGGAGTAGATACTTACTTCCTTATATTTAATAGAGATTAGAATCTGAAGATTCTATTATCACTTTAAATATCTATTTATTAAATATCTTTAAAAAGTTTTCTATAAAACTAGATATCTAGTTACTTAAGAAGTTCTTATAGCTTTCAAAAAATACTACTACTAATACTAGATATATAATATTACCTCCTCTTAATTTGAAATTATCCTCTATAATATTATTAACTTTAACTTTAAAGTTATTATTAATATTTTTTACCTTAAGGATAACTACTTTATCCTCTATATTATTAATATAGTAATAATCTTTAATACTGCTAGATTCCTACTTAATATCTTAGTGAAATTAATATAGAAAACTCTTAAAATATACTAAATTAATATTTACCTAAGTTTACCTAACCTTATTTCTACTGAAATTGAAATAAACTTTCAATCTAAAAACGTCTATTTAGAAGCTAAAATAATAAGCTTAACTATTAGAATTATACTTATTAAAATCTATAATAGTATTAGTAAGGTAGAATATTACTATATTCTTCTCTATTATATATATAAGATCCACTATTAAGAATACCTATTATTATTATAAGAATATTACCTCCAGGCTACTTATAAGTTAATAAATAATACTGCCAGCCTAAATAGTTTTATATTTACACTCCTTATCTTTAAAGCTTACTTCTAGCTTACTGAGGATTCTACTTTATCTCTAGAGATAATCTTATAGATATAGATAGTCTAAAAAGTAACTAAAGTTATCTACTATATATATATAAAGAGGATTATTAATATTACTATAGCTACTTATAATAATCCTAATATATCTTAAATTATAAACTTCCCACTATAGTTCCTTAAATATATATAGTAAGAAAAGAAAGATTAGTAAAGTTTCTTCTACCTATTTACTACTTATAGTAAGATATATTTTATTAACTTTCCTTATAGTTCTTAAAAGTTCCACTTAACTATTATAAAAGTATACTATAAAAGTAATAATACTCCTCCTCAACTAAATATCCTAGTAGAAGTATAGAAATGATTCTATTATAAATATAATAATAGTAATATTAATAAGATTAGAGATTCATCTTTAGAAATCTTATCTACCTTAATTTTATCTTCTATTATCCTTAAACTTCTAAATACTCTGGAAATACCAGAAGATAATAGCATCCTTCCTCCTAATATTAAAAATAATATTCTATCACCCGCTAATAAGAATAAGTATACTAAATATTAGAGGATGATAATATTATTTCTTAAAATCCTGCAAACCTTATCCTTATCAATCTTATTTAATTAGGTTACTTTTATATAATAAGAAAGTAATTAAAAAGACTAATTTATAGCTTTCCTTATAGCTAAGGAAGAAGCTAACCTAACTCTCTCTAGATCCCTCTACTAAAAAGAAATAATTACTATTTTTAGCTTCCTCTTTAAAAACTTAGTAAAGAAGGAAGTAGGAAGTATTATTAATAATAGTATAGTTAAAATTATTCAGTATAATTTTATTCTCTATAAAGACTATACTATCTTTAAATTTTAAATTTTTAATAAAATTAAGAATAAACATAGTAACTAAATATATAAGAAGTTAAGGTTTATAATTTAAGGTTTTAGAGATAATAGGAAGCTTATAATTCTTACTTAGTTTCCTATAATTTAGAGAAGCAGCTAAAGATTAATTATAGCTATTATCTCTATATTAATAAAAGAAGAAAGCTTCCTCCTCTAGCTAAAAGATATTATTTAGACTTATATTTAAATTAAAACTGAACTTATAAGATATATTATAATACAGTTACCTACTGACCTTAAAGACTAATATCCTCCAGAATATATAATAATAATTATTAAACTATTTTATAGCTTAGCTGAAGCTAGTATCCACTAGTAGGTAATATACTTAAAATATTATAAAGAATAGTTATATATAAAGATATCTATCTACAATTCTTACCTTCTTATCTCTTAACCTAATAATAAGATATTTAGTATAATTAGTATATAAACTGATAATATCTTTAGTTTTTCTAATACTATTTTTATTTAATAAGAAAATAAAAAACTAATAAAAACCTTCCTTATAAAAAAGTCTAAAATCTTACTTATAAAATTAATATTACTAATATTTAATAGTAATATACTTTCTCTCTAAAGTAAAAACCTCTTTCTTAAGTAAAACAACTAAAGTTATAAACTTACTATTATTAATATTTTTATAGACTTTAAGATACTTCAAAAAAGCTATATTAAATAATATATATAAAGAATATATATTATTTTAATTTACTAGCCTGAAATACATTTTAAATCTTTATACATAGTATAATAATAATAACTCTCTAGTAATAATATTACTATTCTTAATAAGTATATTAAATAGTAAATAGAATACTTAAATTAAAAGTTAACTTTTATCTCTCTTTACCTCTCTAAAGTATACCTCTATATTTTTATAGATAGCCTCTTTACTAATAATATTAACTTATTATCTTAACTGGAATTTATAATAATCTTAGGCTGAAAGATAGCTATTAGTAAAAGTAAATTCACAATCTGAGGTAATTTAATTTATTATTTTTTAAATAAAAGTAAAAAAATAACTAGAAGTATACTTACTTTAGAGATTTATATTATAGTTACTAATATAGATTTTATATATACTATTACTATATCTTTACGGAAGATTATAACTTATCATAATCTTCCTCCTATTCTTATAATTATCTATACTAACTTATACTAATTATATAAATATCTTATAAAGCTTAATACTATTAAAAAAGAAACTTATAATTAGTATTATAACCTTAAGGTAATTATATAAATATTAAGAACTCTATAAGATATAGTAGATGAATAGTAAGAATAATCCTACTAATATCTTAACTAAAAGGTTTCAAATTATACCCTAGAGAGATTTATTAATATAAATAATATAATAGTTTATATAGAGGGATAGATTACTTATTTAAAAGAAAAGGAAGAAATTTAGAAAATTATTTAGTTAAAAGATATAGATTATTTAATTAATTTTATCTTATATATAAAGATATAGTATACTATAGTTAAAAAGTAAAAAGAAAGTTTACTAGTATTAGTAGTATAATAGCTACAAGACTATTATAATCCTAGAGTATACTAACTATATAGTATAATCTAGTAGGAGAAACTACTACTACTAGTAATAACTAGCTACTAGTTATTACTAGCTGCTAGGTAATTAGTAACTAATTACTTAAAGTATCTAGATTTAGCCTATATATAGCCTCTAGGCTACATACTATAAATATTAACACCTTTAACCCTATTAGTATACTATATATAATAATATATATAATATATCCTCCCCTAGTAAAACTAACAGTTTATTTACCTATAATTCTATATAGATCTACTCTAGAAGGCTGCTACTAATCTGCTGCTTAGGTAGATTATAGTTAATAGCTAGCTACTATTACTAGTAGATAATAATAGGGAGGCTAAATAGCTAGTTAAAAATATTCTTACTATAAGGATATATTAAGTAGAGAGAGGATATTAATAAGAGGCTTTTATTAAATAGGAAGAATATATAAATTTCATATAGAAGTTAGTTAATATTATTATAGATATAGTATTATTGGAGTAATATAAAGTAATATATAGGCTAATTAAGAATAATAATAGTAACCTAACTTACAGCCTCTAACTGGATAGTAGCTAGAGAGGAGAGAGGTAATATTATAGATTATATCTAGATATCCAGCTAAAGTTATACTTCAGTATCTAAAGCTAACTCTCTTACTTAGGTGGAGCTTTAGTAGGCTCTATATAGTGTTATATATATAGACTTTTCTATATATTTATGAAAACTTCTCTTTTACTCCTTAGTTGTAAATAAATAGTATTTTATGCTACTTTTTAGTTAAATAAACTTAGATCCAGCTTTTTATAAAGTGAAAGATTATAACATTTATTATTTAGATACTTTAGATCCTCCTTACCCTAAGATCTTACTAGAAGCTTCTAAACTATATAATAACTCCTTATAAAAACTATTATTAAGAAGTTAAATTATATCCTCACTTTAGTTTAAAATAAGATACTCTCTATAATACTATTAAAAAGTTAAATTATATCTAAAATAATTACTTACTAAAGGATATTTAGTAAATATAATAACTCTTTTTTAAGCTATTATTAGATTTTAATACTAGAGATTTATAGTATCTCTAGTTTTAACTCCTTAAGAGACTTATATAGCCTCTTAAAAACTTTTCCTTTACTCCTCTCTATATAAATTTAGTAAAAGTTAATAATTCTCCATTATTTTGTATTCCTCTCGCCCTTATAATAATATCTAAGTTAACTCCTATAGGTGAGATAGTTACTTTAGTTACTCTGAATCTTATAATAATTTCACTAGTAAGTATCCTAATATCTATAAAGCTCTACTAATATCTCAGTTTATTACTCTTTAGCTAAATCCTTAATATTAACTATAAGAATATTATAGTTAAGAACTCTACAATAATCTCTATCTATATAGTATACTAAATAGCTTTCTATAATTATATAGGATTCTTTAGCTTAGAACTTTTTTAGATATTGAAAGGTAATTTTAAGGGTTAGCTAATTATAATTTAGTAACTTATTAATTTTAATATTATCTACTATTTCAGAAATCACTTTATAGCCTACAGTATTAAAGTAGATATAGATAGCAATTAAACTGTTTTAATTCTATACTAATTATCTTAAGAAGAGGAGTTTATATTATAGATTTATAAGGAGTTTGCTGATATTCCAAAATATTATACTACCCTTAGGAGTAATTTTAAGAAATATCCTAAGTAGCTTAATAACCTTATAATACTAGAGTTAGACTTTCTACTATCTCTCTATAATATCTAAGTAAAAGTTTAAAATACTATACTAATAATATTCTTATTATAAGTAATTAAAGAGAGATACCTACTACTAAACTAACTAGTCTATATATATATAACTCTGGATAAGAGACCTCTATTATAACTATCAGTCTTACTAACCTCCCGTTCCTCTACCTTAAAGCCTCTCTAATACTAACAGGATTACTAAGATTATAGCTGAGACTAACTTAGGTATTATAAATATCTCCTATATACTACTATTACTACCTCTTTTAATAATATATCTACTAAATATATTATAGATTTTATAAAGTTATATAATAAGAGTATAAAATATAATAAAGTCTTTTTATAATATTTATAAGTTATAAATGTATATTATTTATAATTACTACTTTAAGTTTAGTATTGTATAGTATATATAGGTAAGGTCTTTTTTAATTATACTTAAAGATAATACTCTTAAGCTTTATTTTAACTACTTAGGTAACTTATATATTAACCTTACGTTTAACTAAATAGTCTAGTAGATTAAGAATTATTTTAAGAATAATCAGAATTAATAACTCTATCTCTCTAACTAGTAAAATACTATTTTTTAAAATATTATAACTAAGAATCCTAATAAAATTAAAAAAGAGATTTTTTAACTTCTTATCTTAAAGTTTATATATATCTAAAAGGTATTTCCAGCTAAAATCTGAATAAATAATACTTTCTACCTCCAGCTTATAAATATATATTATAATATATTAGAATACTAGTTAACCCTCTTTAATTCTTTAGTAATCTCTTAGAGTCTTTATAACTCATTATAATTAGCTATAAGTAATACCTTATCAATCTAAAAAGATAATATATATAAGATAATAGAGATAACTACTTAAAAGCAGCTAGGAACTAATTTTAGACTGATTATATATATCCCTTACCTTAAGGTAACTCTTAAGATTATAACTATATCTCTATATATATACAGCTTCACACTTTAAGTAACTATTACTTACCTCTAATATCTATATATAGTTATACTGATTAAAAATACTATATATATAGTAAATCTAGTTATTAGTCTATAAAATATACTCTTAAGGAGAGGTATATCTTATATAATAGATATATGTTAACTACTAACTCTAAGATATACTCTATAGTAGTATATAAAACTTTCCTTATAGGCTATAAAATATTAATAATCTTAATAATAATAACCTTAAGGTTCCACTAGAGGCTAATATTAATCAAGATATTATTATATAATACTAAATAGATATTAACCTTAAGGAGGATTTTTCTACTAGATCTATCCTAAAAGTATTTTTTATTCTACTTTATAGTAAGAAGCTTATTACTTTAAATAGAGATAAAATTACTAGAATCCTCTAAAATCAAGTAGTAATCTATATCCTCACTAAAGATATCACTATGAGTAGTAAACTTAAAGATAATACTACTATCTCTATAAATATCTTTATACTTAAAAGCTACTACTTAAATATTATACTTTAAGATATCCTACCTAACTTAAATACTATTAGTTTCTTAACTACTAAATACTTTTAGTTTACTATATTAAAGTAGTTAGTTATTCTTTCTATTACCTTCACACCTCTATAAGGTAAATTAATTATAATATATTTTAGAGAAGCTATCTCTATTATAATATTTAGAATAGTTAATATATCTATATTACTTAATATTATTATATTTTATATAGTTCCTTATAATATATCCTTCCTCCTCGACCTTATACATATAAACCACCTTAGTATTATATTTAATAATATCTCTAATAAGTTCCACTAAGGTAAAAGGATTATATTTATTATTTAAAAATAGGAATATCTATAGATATTCCTTAATAAGGAGAGAATAAGTACCTTTATATACTTTATAGAGATAGAGATATAGAGATTCTACTACTACTTTAGATACCTAGCTATATTATATCTCTATAATATCCTCACTAAAGTGGGATATTTAGTTAAATAATATACTGTCAAAGCTCTTAAGAGGTACTGCCACTACTACTAAATATATAATATAGCTTCCTTATACTTCTAATTTACTATTTAGAGTAATATTAACTGTAGCGAGGTAGGTAGGATTGAGACCTACATCCGGTAAAGTGATACTTTACGTTAAAGGTATATATACTAGATATTCTCAAGGGAAGAGAAAATAGTATAAAAGAGT